>JANSTR010173818.1:0-16557 GCA_025434805.1 Antipathozoanthus remengesaui | reverse complement strand
TGCTCAGTAGAGCCTGGCACGAGCCAATTGTTGCTAATGGTACAGAATTTTTCGGTCATTTCGGTTGGAATGGAAAAGGAGGAATACGTCTAGGTACGAGGTTTTCCATCTTTTCCGAAAATCTTCCAGTGAGTCCTCCTCATGTGTGAACCCTCATCCTGTGCGAGTCCTCCTCTCCTGTCAGTTCTCCTCCCCTGTGAGTCCCTCTCCCCTGTGAGGTTCTCTCTCCTGTGAGTTTTCCTCTCCTGTGAGTCCTTCTCCACCGTGAGTCCTACTCCCCCGTGAAACCTCCTCCCCTGTTAGTCCTTCTCTTCTGTAAATCCATCTTTCCTGTGAGTCCCCCTCCCTTGTCAGTTCTCCTACTGTGTGAATTCTCCTCTCCTGTGAGTCCCCCTTCCTTGTGAATTCTCCTGTGCGAGTTCTCCTCTCCTGTGAGTTCTCCGCCAATGCAAATCCTTCTTCGTAGTGGTTTCCCTTCCCTGTGAGTTATTCTCCCCTGTCAGTTATCTACTTTTGTGAGTCCCCATCCCTTGTGAGTTCTCCTCCCCTGTGAGTTCTTCTCTCCCGTTAGTCCACCTCTCCTGTGAGTCTTCCCCCTGTGTGAGTTCAACTCTCTTGTGAGTCCTCCTGTCGTGTGAGTCCTACTCCCTTGTGAGTCCTCTTCCTCTGTGAGTGCACTTCTCCTGTGATTCCTCCTGTGACTCCTCCAACGTGAGTCCCATTGGTGTGTGAGTTCTCCTCTGTGTGTCCTTCCCGTGAGTTGTTCATCCCTGTGAGTTCTCCACTACTGTGACTCCATCTACCTGTGAGTCTTCCCCCTGCGAGTCACCCTCCCCTGTAAATGCTCCTTCCCTGTAAGTCATGTCCTACTGTGAGTCCTCCTCCCCTGTGAGTGCCCTACTTTTTGATCCTCCTCTGTGAGTCCACCGCCCCTGCGAGTTGTCGTTTCCTGTGAGTTCTCATTCTCCTCCTGAGTAAGTTTTCCTCTACAGTGAGTTCACCTCTACTCTGAGAAACCGCCGCCTGTGAGCCCCTCTCCCCTGTGAGTTCTAACGTGAGTCGTAACTCTCCTGTGAGTCCAGCTAGCCCCTGACTTCTCGTCTCGTGTGAGACCTCCTCCTGAATTATCCATTCCTACAATTTACTTCTCCTCCCTGTTGAGTCTCCTTCTTCTGTGACTTCTCATCCTCTGTGAGTCTCCCTTCCAATGTATGTTGACCTATCCTGTGAGTCCTCCTCCCCTGCGAGTGCTCCTCTCCTCTTCTATGATTCCTCCTTTGCGTAACTTCTCTGCTGTGAACAGTCCCCTGTGAGTACTCCCCCTTGCAAGCGTTCCACCACATTGACTCCTTCCTCTCCTGTGAGGTCTCCTCTCCTGTTACTCTTCATCTCCTGAAACAGTTATCCTCATCTGTGAGTACTTCTCTCCCGTTAGTCCCCCTTTCCTGAAAGAATCCCTCTCTTGTGAGTCCCCGTACCCTGTCAGATATCGTTTCCCTTGAGTTCTCCTCTGCTGTGAGTCCTCCTCTTGTGTGAGTTCTCCTCCCATATGAGTCCGCCTCTCCGGTGAGTTCTCCTCTCCTGTGAGTTCTCCTATCCTGTGAATTCCCCTCCCCTGTGGTTTTTCTTTTTATATGGGTCCAACTCTTGTGCGGGTTCTCCTCTACTGTGAGTTCTCCATCCCTGTGAGTTCCCGTCCTCTGAGAGTACTCCTCCCGTGTGAGTACTTCATCCCCTTGAGTCCTTTCTCTTCTGTTAGAACCCCTTTCCTGTAACTTCTTCTCTTCTGTGAGTTGTTCTATACTGTTAGTGCTCCTTTCCTGAGATAACACCTCTCCTAAGAGACCACCTCCCATGTGAGTACTCCTCCCCTGTAAGTCCTCCTCCCCTGTGAGTTCCTTATTTTGTGAGTCCTCCTCTCCTATGAGTTCTCCTCTCATGTGAGTCTCCCTCCTGTGTAAGATCTCTTCTCCTGTGTTTTCTCGTCCTTTGCGATTCCAACTCTCCTGTGAGGTCTTCTTGCCTGTGAATTCACCTCTCCTTCGAGACCCCTTCCCTTGTGTGTTCTCCTTTCTTGTCAATCCCTCTCCCTCCTTTCTGTGAATCCCCTTCCCCTGTGAGTTCTCTTTTCTGTGAGTTCTCGCCCTCTGTGAGTTCTCTTCTCCTGTGAGTTCAGCACCCCTGTGAGTCGCCCTCTGTGAGTTCTCTTCTCCAGTGAATTCTTCTCTCCTGTGAGTTCAGCACCCCTGTGAGTCGCCCTCTCCTTTGAGTCTTCCTCACCTGTGCGTACTTCCTCTCCTGTAGGTCCCACTGCCGTGTGATTTTTCCTCTCCTGAGTTCTCCTCTCGTGTAAGTTCTCTTCACCTGCCAGTCGCCCTCTCTATATTATTTCTCCTCCGTTATGAATCTTGCTCCTTTGGAAGCTCTCCTCTTCTGTGAGTTCCCTACTACTGTGAGTCAACATTTTCTGTAAATCCCCCTCCCCTTTGAGTTCTCCTTTTGAGTGAAACCTCTCCTGTGTGAGTTTTCCTCGCCTATGAGTTCACCTCTCCTGTGAGTCTCCTTAATTTGTGAGTTCTTCTTTACTATGAGACCTCTTCTTCTTTGGGTTCTTATCTCCTGTGACTTTTCCTCTTCTGTGAGTTTTTCTCCAATGCGAGTTTACGTCTACTGTGAGTCGAACTACCCTGTAAGTTTTTCTCCTGTGCGAGTTCTTCTCCCCTGCGACGTCTGCTCCCCTGTGAGGTCTCCTTCCCTGTGATTCCTCCTCTCCTGCGAGTCCTCCTCCTGTGTGAGTTCTATTCTCCTACGAGTCCTCCTGATGTGTGAGTTCTTCTCTCTTGTGAGACCCCCACACTATGCAAGCCTCCATCTCCTATGAGTACCCCTCACCTGTTATGTCAGTCCTCCGAATTTGTGAGTTGTCCTTTCCTGTAGGTTTTCCTCCCCTGTGAGTCCCCTTCTCCTCTGAGTCCCCCTCCCATGTGAGTCCCTCTCTCCTGTGCGTTCTCTCCTGTAAGTTCTCCTTCCCTGTGAGACCCCCACTTTATGTTACTTGCTCTCCCCTATGACTCCCCTCCGATGTGAGTTTTCCTCTCATGTGAGTCCTCCTAATTCATGAGGTCTCCTTTCCTGTGACTTCTCCTCCCATGTGAATCCTCCGCTCCTGTGAGTACCCCTTGCCTGTGAGTCCCTTTCTCCTGTCAGAACCCCTCTCCTTTGGATCCCCCTCTCCTGCAAGTTCCACTCCCCAGTGAGTTCTCCTCTGCTGTGAGTCTTTCTCCTGTGTGAGTTCTCCTCTCCTATGAGTTCTCCTCCCCTTTGAGTCCCCCACTCTGAGATTCCCACTTCCATGTGTGTCCCTGTCTCCTTTGAATACCCTCTTCTGCAAGTATCTGCTTCCCTGTGAGTTCTTCTCCCTTGTGAGTCTTGTTCTCATGTAGGTTCTTTTTGTTTGTGAGTCCCCCTGTCTTGCAATTCCCTTTCCGCCATGAGTTTCCCACTGCTGTGAGACCTCCTACCTTGTGAGTGTCCCTCCCATGTGAGTTTTCCTATCCTGTATTTCCCCCTCTGTTGTGAGTCCAGCTCTCCTGCGGGTGCAGCTCTAATGCGAGTTCTCCTCTCATGCACGGTCTCTGCTCGTGTGAGCTCTACTCCTCTGTGAGTCCACCTCTCCTGTGATTCCTCCTCCCTGTGATTTCTCCTCCCCTGCGAGTTCCCTCTCCTGTGAGTCTTCCTCCACTGTTAGTCCCCTTCCCATGTGAATTCTCTTCTCCTGTTAGTCCTCCTTCCCATTGAGTTCAACTCTCTTGTGAGTCCTCCTCCTCTGTGAGTCCTGCTCTCCTGTGATTATTCTTCTCCTGCAAGTCCTCCACCGGTCTGATTTATTCTCTCCTATGAGTTCTCCTCCTATGCAATCTTCTCCCCTCCCTTTATGGTAATCCCCCCCCTTGCGAGACCCTCTTTCCTGTGAGTCCCCATCTCTTGTGAATATCTGCTCCTCTGTGAGTTCTCCTCCCCTATGAGTCTAGCTTCTGTGTGAGCTTCTGTGAGTTCTCCTCCCTGTGAGTTCTCCTCCCGTGTGAGCTCTCCTCCCCTGCAAGTTCTACTCTCATGTGAGTTCTCCTCACCTGTGAGTTGTCCTCTCCTGTAATTTCTCCTCCTCTGCGAGTCCTCTCTCTTGCGAGTCCTTTTCCATTGTGAGTTTCCTTTCCCAGTGAGTTCTCTTCTCCTGTTAGTCCTCTCCTGCGAGTCCACCTCCTGTGTGAGTTCAACTCTCCTGTGAGTCTTACTCTCATGCGAGTCTTCCTCCTGTGTGAGTCCTGCTCCCTCGTGATTTTTCTTTTCCTGCATGTCCCCCTCCGGTCTGATTTATCCTCTCCTGTGAGTTCTTCTCCCTTGCGAGTTCCCCCACCTTTATGGTAATACCCATCCCTGTGAGTCCCTCTTTAATGAGAGTCCCCATCTTTTGTGATTGTCTGCTCCCCTGTGAGTTCTCCAACCCTACGAGTCTTGCTTCTGTGTGAGCTCTGCTCTCCTGCGAGTCCTCCTTTCCTGTAAGTCCCTCATTCTATGAGAGTTCCCCTCCCATGTACGTCACTCTCTGATGTGACTTCCCTTCTTCTGTGAGTGTCTGCTTAATGTGAGTTCTCTATGAATCCTGCTCCTATGTGAGTTCTGCTCACCTGTGAGTCCACCTGTCGGGTGATTCCCCCTCCCCCGTGAGTTCTCCTTTCCTGTACGTTTTCCTAATTTGCGAGTTGTCCTTTCCTGAGCAACCTCCTCCCCTGTAAGCGCCCCTAATTCCTGAGAGTTGCCCTCCCAAGTGAATTCCCTTCTGTTAGTCCTCCTCTCCTATAAGTATTCCTCTTGTGTAAGTTTAACTCTTCTATTAGTTCTCCTCTCTTTGAGTTATCCTCCTCTGTGCGTTTTCCTCTTCTGAGTTCTGAATTCTCCCTCCCCTGTGACTTCTACTCTCCTGTGAATCCCCCCTCTGGTGTTCTCCTCTTCCCCTATGAATCTCTCTCCCCTGTGAGATTTCTTCTCGTGTGATTTCTTCTCCTGCGTGAGTTCTCCTATCTTTCCCTGCAAATCCCCCTCTCGTGTGAGTCCCCATCCCCTGCGAGTTACCCCCCCCCCGTGTGTATCCCTCCACTATGAATCCTTCTCACCTGTGAGTTCTCCTGTGAGTCCTCCTCCTGCATGAGTAGTCTAACTCTCCTGTGAGTCCCCTTCCCCCTGAGTTCTCGTCCCGTGTGAAGCCTCCTCCTGTGTGAATTCTCTTCTTCTGTATTTTATCCACCCCTGTGAGTCTTGTTCGACTGTGCGCTTTCCTCCCATTTGCGTTTTACTCTCCTGTGAGTCCCCTTCCCCTGTGAGTCCTCTAACCTGGCGAGTCTCCTTCTTCTGCGAGTTCTTTTCCTCTACGAGTCCTTCTCTCGTGTAAATCCCCCTCTCTTGTAATTCCCCCTCCAATTTGAATCTATCTATCCTGTGAGTCCGCCTCCCTTGTGAGTTCTCTTCTTCTGTGAGTCCTCTTCTTGTGTGAGTCCTCTCCTGTGAGTCCTCCGCCCCTGTAATGCTCCTCGCCTCTGCGTGCTTCATCCCCTTAAGTCGTTCCTCTTCTGTGAGTTCTACTCTTCTGTTAGTCTTCCTCTCCTGTTACTCTTCATCTGATGAAAGAGTTATCCTCTTCTGTGAGTACTTCTCTCCAGTTAGTAATCTTTTCCTTAGATAACCCCTCTCTTGTGAGACCGCCTCTCCTGTGAGTACTTCTCCTCTGTAAGTTCTCTCCACTGTAAGTCCTCCTCCGCTGTGTCTCTCCCTGTTCTGTGAGTCCTCCTTTCCTGTGAGTCCCCATCTGCTGTGAGTTCCCGTCTCCCTTCCCTATAAGTTGTCCTCTCCTTTGCGTCCTGCTCCTGTGTGTGTCTTTCTCCTGTGTGTGTCTTCCTCTCCTGTGTGTCCCAGTCTCCACAGAATCCCCCTCTCCTGTGAGTTCCCTTCCTTTCTCCTTTCCTTTGAGTTCTCCTTTACTGTGAATCCTCTTCTTGTGTGCGTCCTTCTCTCCTGAGTTCTCCACTGTCTGTCCACCTCTACTCTGAGTTCTCCTCCCGTGCGAGTCTTCCTCCTCTGTGAGTTCTCCTCTCCTCTGACTCCTCCTCTTGTGTGAGTTCTCCTCTGCTGTCAATCTTCCCTTGTGAGCACTTCACCCCTGCGAGTGCTCCACTACGTTAAGTCCTTCCTCTCATGTTAGTTCTCCTCTGCTACAGCTGTTAGTTTTCCTCTCCTGTTAGTCTTCATCTCCTGAAAGAGATTTTCTCTTCTGTGAATACTTCTCCCCTGTACGTTATTCTTTACTGAGAGACCCTTCCCCTGTGAGACTGCCTTCCCTGTGAGTACTCCATAACTGTTAGTACTCCTCCCCTGTAAGTATTCCTCATCCGTGAGTCGTCCTCCTGTGTGAGTCCTACTCTCCTAGGAGCATCATCTCCTGTGAGTTCTCCTCTCATGTCTCCTCTTCTGTGAGTTGTTCTCTCCTGTTAGTCCACCTTTCCTGAATGAACTTTCCTGTAAGACCTCCCCTCCCGTGGGTACTCCTCCCCTGTGAGTACTTCTCCCTTGTAAGTACTTCTCCAATATAAGACCTCCTCCCTGTTAGTCCCCATTTTTTGTGAATCCTGCTCTCCTGTGAGTGCCCCTCCCCTGTGAGATCTCATCTCCTGTGAGTTCTCCTTTCATCTGAGTACTCCTCTCCTGTGAATTCTCCTCTACTGTGATTTCCCTTCTACTGTGAGTTCTCACCGACTCTACTGTGAGTTCCCCTCTCGTGTGAGATCTCCTCGGCTGTAAATTCCCTTCTCCTGTGAGTGCCCCATCCCCGCTTTGAGTCCCCTTTTCCTGTGAGTTACCTTCTTCTGTAAGTTCTCCTTCCTTGTGAGGCCCTCTCTCCTGTAAGACCCCCTTTCTTGTGAGTATCCCCCTCCCTCTAGTTTTTTCCTCCCTATCAGTCCTACACCTGTGTGAGTTCTCCTTTCCAGTGAATTCTCCTCTACTGTGACTTCTCTACTGTGAGTTCTCCTATCCTGTGAGTTCCCTCTACTGTGAGTTTCCTTCCCCTGTGAGTTATCCTTTCCTACCAGTCATCATTTCGTGTGAGTCCTACTTCTGTATGAATCCTATTGTCCGGTCGGACCCCCTCCACTGTGAGTAATACTCTCCTGCGAGTCCTGCTCCTCTATGATTCCCTCTCTCTCCCGAGTCCATCCCTATTTCGAACCCCCTCCCCTGTGAGTTATATTCACTATTTCGTCCTCTTAATGTGTGAGTTCTCCTACCGTGTGAGTTCTACTTTACTGTGAGTCCCCATTTCCTGTGAGTTGTCGTCTCCTGTGAGTCCATTTCCTGCAAGTCCTCCTCCGGTGTAAGTTCTCCTCTTCTGTGAGTGGTTCTATACTGTTATTCCTCTTTTCCTGAGAGAACTTCTCTACTGTGACACCACCTCCCCTGTGAGTACTCCTCCCTTGGTACGTCCTCCTTTCCTGTGAGTCGCCCTGTTCTGTGAGTCCTACTCTACTGTGACTCCCCATCTCCTGTGACTGCCTCTTCCCTGTAAGATCTCCTCTCCTGTGAGTCCTCATTTCCTGCGAGTTTTCCTCTCCTGCGAGTTCTCCTCCTTTGTGAGGCCCCCACTCCTGTGAGTTCACCTTTTTTATTAGTGCTACCCCTGTATGAGTTGTCTTCTCCAGTGAATTCTCCTCTCCTATGAGTTTTCCTATATTTTGTTTTCACCTCTCCTGTGAGTCTCTTCCCTTGTCATTTCTCCTTTTCTTTGAGTTTTCATCCCCTATGAGTTCTCCTTTCCTTTGAGTTCTTCTCCCCTGCAAGTCCCCCAATTCCCTCTGTCTTCTCCTTTGTGAGTTCTCCTCTCCTGTGATTAGCCCTTCCGCTCTGAATCCCCATTTAGTGTGAATTCTTCTCTCCTGTGAGGCCTTCTCCCCTGTGTGTCCCCCTGTCCTTTGCCCTTCCCTCTGAGTTGAGTTGTCCTCCCTATAATTCCTGCTCCTTTGTGAGTTCTCTTCTCCTGTAAATTTATCTTTGCTGTGGCTTTTCCTCTACTGCGACTTCTTCTCTCCTGTGACTTGCCCCCTCTTGAGTCCCCGTCTCTTGTGAGTCTTTCCCAGTCAGTCCTCCTCTCCTGTAAGTTTTCCTCTTCTGTGTGTCCTTCTCTCCGGTGAGACCGCCTCCCTTTTGAGTACTCCTGCCTTGTGAGTACTCCTCCTTTTCTAAGTCCTCCTCCCCCGTGAGTCGCCCTCTTCTGTGATTCCTACTCTACTGTGATTTCCCATCTGCTGTGAGATCTCTCATGTGAGTCCCCTTCCTGTGTGAGTTCTCCTCTCCTGTGAGTTCTCCTTTTATGATAGTCCTGCCCCCGTGTGAGTTCTTTTCTCCAGGAAATTCTGAGTTCACCTCTCCTATGAGTCCCTTCCGTTGTGAGTTCTGCTTTCCTTTGAATTTTCCTCCCCTGTGGATACCCATCTCAGTGTCGGTCCCCTCATTCCTAGAGTCTTCTTGCGCTGTGAGTTCTACCCTCTTGTGAGTCCCCTTCCTATGCGAGTTCTCCTCCTTTGCGAGCAACCCTGTTCTCGTTTCTGTGAGTCGTCCCCCTTTTTGAGTTCTCTTCTCCTGTGAGTCTTTTTCCGCTTGTGAGTCCCTTCCCTTGTAAATTCTCCTTTTCTGTGAATTCTCCTCTCCTGTGAGTCCCTTTCTCCTGTGAGTTCTTTCTGATGCGAGTCCCCCTCTCCTGTGATTTTCTCTTGCAAGTCCTCCTCCTATGTAATTTCTCTCCTGTGAGTTCTCCTTCCTTGCGAATTCCCCTTTATAAGGCAATTCCCCTCCCTGAAAGCCCCCCCTTTCCTCTCGTGAGTGCTCCTCTCCCGTGCCTCGTCCTAATGTGTGAGTTTTCCTTTCCTGTGAGTTCTCCTGTTGAGTGAGTCCTCCTCCTGTGTGAATCCTCCTCTCCTGCGAGTTATCCTCTCTTGTTAGTGCTCCTCGCCGGTGAAACCCTCTCCACTGTGAGTCTTACTCTCCTGTGATTTCTGCTCCTCTGTGATTCCCTCTCTCCTCCAAGTGCCCCTTTCCTATGGACCCCCTTTCCCGTGAGTTCTAGTCACCCGTTCGTCCTTTTAATGTATGAGTCTCTTCTATCCTGTGAGTTCTACTCCACTGTGAGTCCTCATTTCCTGTGAATCGTCCTCCTCCTGTCCTTTCATGTCCTTCTGCTGTGTGAGTTCTCCTCTTCTGTGAGTGGTTCTATCCTGGCAGTCCTCCTTTCCTGAGAGAACACCTCTCCGGTGAGACCTCCTCCCCCCCCCCCCTGTGAGTCCGCCTCCTCTGTGAGTACTCCTCCCTTGTGAGTACTCCTCCCCTGGTAAATCCTCCATCCCTGTGAGTTGCTACTGTGAGTCCCAACTCCTCTGAGTCCACCTCCCCTATGAGATCTCCTCTCCTTCGAATTTTCATCTCCTGCGAGCTCTCCTGTTATGTGAGTTAGTTAATTGTGGAAGTTCTCCTCTCCTGTGAGTTGTCCTTTTCTGTTAGACCTCCCCGTGTGTTAGTTCTGTTCTCCTGTGAGTCCCCATCCCATGTGAGTCCTCATCCCCTGTGACTCCTTCTCCCTTGTAAGTCCTCCTCCCCTCTGAATCGCCTTTCCTGTGAGACATCCTCTCCTATAAGTTCTCCTCCAATGTGAGTACTTCTCTCTTGTGAGCTCCCCTCTCCTGTGAGTCACCCTCCCCTGTGAGATAAAATCCCTGTGAATCATCTCCTGAGTACTCCTCTCCCGTTAGTCCTCAACAACTGTGAGTCCTCCCTTGTGCGTTGTCTTTCCTTGTGAGTCCCCCTCTCCCATGAGTCCTTCCCTGTGAATATTCCTCCCCTGAAAGTTCTCCAATGTGAATCCCAATCTCTATCAATTCTCCCTCCCCTGTGAGTCCCCCTCTCCTGTGAGTCCTCATCTCCCGTGAATCCCTGTTCCCTGTGTGTCTTCTCTGTGAATTCCCTACCCCTGTGAAACCTCCTCTCTATTGAAATCTCCTACAATGAAGGTCCTCCCCAGTGAGCTTCCCTTCTTCTGTGAATCTTCTTCACCTGTGAGATCTGCTCTCCTGTGAATCCTCTCCATGAATCTTCCTTTCTTGTTATTCCAATGGGGGTCCTTCCCTGTGAGCTCCCCTCTCCTGTGAGCCTTCTTCACCTATGAGATCTCTCCTGTGAATCTTTTCCTACGAGTCTGTGATTCCTCATTTTTCATGAAAGTCTTCCTACGTTGTGATTCCCTCTCTCCTGTGTATCCTTCTCTAATAAGAGGCTCCTCTTGTACGTTCCCATCTCCTGTGACTCTCTCTATCCTGTAGGTCCTAATGCCCTTTGAATACTCCTCCTCTGTGAGTTTAATTTTTCTGTGAGTCCTCTTTGCCTTTCAGTGCTCTCCTGTTCGTGCTCTGACCCCTGTGAGTCCTCCTTCCATTTAGGTTTTCAAATGTTAGTTCCCCTCTCCATTGAATCTCCCTCCCCTGTGAGTTGTCGTCACCTGTGAGTCCTCCTCCCCTGTAAGCCCTCCCCTGTTAGTCCCACTCTTGTGGAACCCCTTCTCCTGCGAGTTGGGCTCTCCAGTAACTCTTCCTATCCTGTGAATCCACTTCTCCTGTGAGTCTTTTTCGACTGTGAATTCTTCTCCCTTTTTATTCCTCCTCGACTGTACGTCTTCCAACCATGTGAGATCTTCTCTCCTGTAAGATCCCCTCGCCTGCGAGTCCCCCTCTCCTGCGGGTCTGCACTCTTGTCAGTTTTCCTTCCCTGTGAGGCCCTCTCTTCTGTGAGTCTCTATCACCCGCGTGTTTCCCTTTCCTATGAGTCCTACTCTCCTGTGAGTTCCCTTCTCTTATAATTTCTCCTCTCCTGGGAGTTCTCCTTCCCTGTAAATCCTGCCCTGTAAATCCTCCTCTCCTGAGATTCCCCCTCTCCTGTTCGTCCTCTTGTACTGAACGCAACCACTCTTATGCGGTATATTCTCCCGTGAGTCCATTTCTCCTGTGATTCGCTGTCTCCTGTCAGCTCCCTTCTCCTATGAGTTATAGTCCCCTATGAGTTCTCCTTGCCTGTCATTCCTGCCCTGTGAGTCCCACTCTCCTATGAAACCTCCTTCCCTGTGAATTCTAATCCTGAATCCTGTCATGTGATTCTTCCTCTCCTGTGGGTCCTCGTCTCCTGTACGTCCATCTCTCCTGTGGTTCCTCCTCCCTTGTGATTTTTCCTTACTTGTAAGACCCCATCTCCTGAGAGCCCCAATTTCCTTTGCGTTTTCATTTCCTATGAGTTCTTCTCTCCCGTGAGTTTCCTTCTCCTATGATTTCTCCTCCCCTGTGTCTTTTCCTCACCTGTGAATCCTGGCATGTCAATTCTCCTCTCCTGTGAGTTCCCCGTGCCTGTCCGTCCTTCTTCCCTATGAGACCTTGCTCTTGTGAGTCGAGCTCTCTTACGACTCTTCCTCTGCTGTGATTCCCCCTCTCCTGTGAGTTACCCTTTATTGAACGTCCCCCTCTCTTATGAGTACTCTTCTCCAGCTAGACCCCTTCTCCTGTAAGTCGCCCTCTCCTGTGAGTTCCCTTCTTCTATGAGTTCTCCTCCCCTGTGGGTTCTACACCCCTGTGATTTCTTCCCTTTGAGACCACCTTCCATAGGAATCCTAAACCCCTGTGAGTCCTCCTCTCATGTGAGTTCTCCTCCTTTGTAAGTTGTCCTTACCCGTGAGGCCCCCTCGCCTATGAGTCTCCATCTCTGGTACGTTTCCCTTTCCTATGAGTTCTTCTCTCATGTGAGTTTCCTTCCCCTATGATTTCTCCTCCCATGTGAGTTATCCTCCACTGTGAACTTCCTCGTTCCTGTGAGTCCTCCTCTCATGTGATTTTCCCTCTCCTTACCTCTAAGTCCTCCCCCCTTTGAGTCCTCCACCCCTCTGCTGTGAGTCTCAGTTCTTTGTGAGTCGTTCTGCCCTGTGAGTCCCCTTCTTTTGCGAGTCCCACTCACTTGCGAGCCCCTTTCTCCTACGAATTCCCCTTTTCTGTGAGTACTATTCTCCTCTGAGTCCCGCTCTCCCATAAGCTCTCCTCCCCAGTGAGTCCCCCTTCACTGCGAGTCCCTCTATTGTTTTCCTCCAATGTGTGACCTCTTCCCAGTGAGTGTTTTTGTGAGTCCCCCTACAATGTGTATCCCCTTCCTTGTTACTTCTTCTCTCCTGTGAGTCCTCCTACACTGTGAGTCCCTCTCATGCTACACTGTGAGTCCCTCTCATGCGTGAGTACTCCTCCAATGTGCGTTCTCTTCCCTTGTGAGTTCCCCTTTTGTGTCCCTCTCTTCTGTGATATCAGTTCTCTTTTGAGTCTCCCTTCCTTGTGAGTCCCCCTCTTCTGTAAGTCCTCCTCCGCTGTGAGTCCTCCTCTCCTGTGAGTCCCCAACTCCAGTGTGTTTCCCTTTCCTATGAGTCTTTCTCTCCTGTGCGTTTCCTCTCCTATGAATTCTCCTCCCCTTTGAGTTCTCCTCCCCTGTAAGTCCTGCCCTGTAAGTCCCCCTCTCCTGAGAGTCCCCCTTCCTTGTCAGTCTTCCTCTTCTGTGAGTCTCTGTCTCGTGGCAGTCCTCCTGCCCTGTCCTGTCCTCTCCAATGTACGTTCCACTCTCCTTTGAGTCCTCCTCTCCTGTGAGTGCTACCATCCCGGTGAAACCTCCTCCGGTATGAGCCGTCCCCTTGTATTATCCCTCTTGTGAATCCACCTCTTCTGTGAGTCACCTTCTTATGAATCGTTTCCTGTTCCCCTCTACTGTGCGTTCTCCTACCGTATGAGTCCTCCTCCTTTGTGATTCCTCCCATGTGAGTCCCGCACTTCTGTGGGTCCTCTTCTCCTATTATTGTCACTAGTCTGTAAGTTCGACTCTCCTTGAAATCTTCCTCCCATGTGAATACGTATTCTCTGTGAGTTGCAATCTACTGTGCACCACTCTCTACCGTGAATCCCCTCTGCTATGACTCCCCCTCTTCTGTGAGCTCCCCTCTCCTGTTAGTCCTCCTCTCCCGGAATCCCCCTCTCCTGTGAGTCCCCCTCTCCTGTGAGTCCTCCTCCCCTACGAGCCCTCCTTTGTGAATCCCTCCCACCTGTGAGTCCCCTTCTCCTGTGACAGACCGGCTCCTGTGAGTTCTCTTCTCCATTGACTCTTCCTTTTCTGTGAATCCTCTTCTCTTGTTAGTCCACCTCTCCTGCTCGTCCCCCTCTCCTGTTCGTCCTCCTCCTTTGTTAGTCCTCCTTCCCTGTGAGTCCTCCTCCCCCACGAGCCCTCCTTTGTGAATTCCTCCCGCCTGTGAGTCCCCTTCTCTTGTTATAGCCCGGCTCCTGTGAGTTCTCTTCTCCATTGACTCTTATTTTCTGTGAATCCCCTTCTCCTGTGAGTCCTCCTCTCCTGCTCGTCCCCCACTCCTGTTCGTCCTCCTCCTTTGTTAGTCCTCCTTCCCTGTGAGTCCTCTTCTCCTGTGGTACCTCTCTGCTTTGAGGTTTCCTATCCTGTGAGTGCTCTTCCTCTGTGAGTCCTCCCTTGTGACTTCTCCTTCCCTATGAGGCCCCCTCTTCTGTGAATCCCCATATCCCGTATTTTTCCCACTCCAATGAGTCCTTATGTTCTGTAAGTCCACCCTCCTGTGAATCGCCCTCTTCTGTGTGTCCCCTTCCCCTGAGTTCTCCTCCCCTGTGAGTTATCTCTCATGTTAGATTTCCCCCCTTGTGAGTCCTGCCCTGTGATTCCCCCTCTCCTTTGAGTTCCCCTATCCTGTACGTCCCACTCTCCTACTTGTCGTCTCTCCTGTGAGTTTGACTCCCTTGTGAATGCACCCTCTCCTGTGAGTTCCCTTTCCCTATGATTAATCCTCTCATTTGAGTCTTACTACCCTGTGAGTCACGTTCTTCTGTGACTTCCCTTCTATGATTCCTCCTTTCCTGTGATTCCTCCTCTCCTGTAGGTCCCCATCGCCAATGAGTCCACCTCTCCTGTGAGTATCCCACCCCTGTGCGCCCCTCTTTCCTGTGAATTCCCCTCTCCTTTATTTCCCACTTGCCTGTGAGATCCCCACTCCTGTGAGTCTCTCTCTCTCCTGTGAAATTCCCTCTCCTGTGAGTCGTCCTTTCCCGTGAGTCCCGTCTACTCTGATTCCCCCTCCCCTGTGTATTCTTCTTCCGTGTGATTCTTCCTCTCCTGCGAGTCCTTCTTTCCTGTGAGTGCCCCTCTCTTGTGAGTCCACCATCCCTGTGACTCCTCCTTCCCTGTGATTCCTTCTCCCCTGTGAGATCTCCTCTCCTATGAGTTCTCTTCCACTTTGAGACCTCTCCTCTTAGCCCCCCTCTATTGTGAATCCACTTTTCCTGTGAGTTCCCCTCTCAAGCAAATCTTCCTCTCTTGTGAATTCCTTTCCCCTGTGAGTACACCTCTCCTGTGAGTCCCTCTCTCCTGTGAGTGAGTCCCTCTCTCCTGTGAGTGAATCCCCCTCTTTTTTGCGTCTCCCTCCCCTGTGACCCCCCTCCCATGTAAGATGTCATCCTTTGTGATTCCTTCTGCCCTGTCAGTCCTCCTCCCCTGTAAATCTCCGTCTCCTTTGACATTTCCCCTCCTGTGAGTTCTCCTCCAATATGAGTCATCCTCACCTTTGAGCCTCCCTCTGCTGTGAGTCCCCTTCTCCTGTGAGATCTCCTCTCCTGTGAGTCCCCCACTCCTGCGAGTCGCCCTCTCTTACGAGGTCTTATCTCCCGTGAGTTCTCCTCCCCTGTTAGTTCTCCTCCCGTGTGAGTCCAGCCCTGTGAACCCCCATCTCCCGTGTGTATCCTTCTACTGTAAGTTCTCCTCCTCTTTGAGTCCTCCTCTACTGTAACTTCAGCTATTCTGTGAGTTCCCTTTTCCTATGACTGATCCTCTCCTGTAAGTCGTCCTCCCCTTGTGAATGAGTGTTCTTTTCCTGTGAGTCCCTGTTTCCTTTGAGTCCCCTCCTCTTTGACTTTTCCTCTGTTGTGAGACCCCTCTCCTTTGAGTCTCCCCCAGGTGTGTCTTCCTCCCATGTGAGTTTCCTCTCCTTTGACTCCCCCTCTCCTGTGAGTGTTTCACCTCTGCGAATGCTCTTCCTCCTCTGAGTTCCCCTCTTCGGTGAATCTCCGTCCCCTGTGATGCTCCCCTCCCTCTCTCGTCAGTCCTCCTCTCCTGTGATTCCTGCTCTCCTTGAGTTCGCCTCTCCAGCGAATGCCCATCTCCTGTGAATCCCCCTCTGTGATTTCTCCTCCCTGTGTGTCTTCCTCTCCTATAAGTCATGCTCCCTGTTAGTCTGCGTCTCTTGTGCATTCTCTCTTCTGTGAATCCTCTTCTCCTGTGAGTCCACCTCGTGAATCCTCATCCCCTGTGAATTTCCTTCTCCTGTGTTTCCCCTTCTCCCCCTCTTCAGTGAGTTCTCTCTTCTATGCGTCCTCCTCTCTTTGAATCTCTCACCCCTGTGAGACCTCCTCCCCTGTGATTCCTCCTGATCTGTGAATGCTCCTCTCCTGTTAATAACCTTCTCCTGTAAGTGCCCCTCTCCTGTGAGTCCCTCTCCCCTTTGAGTCACCCTCCCCTGTGAGTCCTCTTCCTCTGTGAGTTCTCCTCTCCTGTGAGTCCCCCTCGCCTCTGAATACCCCTGTCCTGTGAGTCCTCCTCACCTGCAAGTCCTTCTCTGTGAGCCGCCGTCACTTGTGAGTCGTCCTCCCTTTTTAATTCCCATCTCCTGTGAGTTTCCCTGTCCTGTGTGCCGTTCTGCCCTGTGAGTTCCCGTCTCATTTGAATCCCCTTCTCCTGTGAATCCTCGTCCATGTGATTCCTCCTCCCGCGTAGGTTTCTCCTGCTTTGTGAATCCTCCACTCCTTGAGTATACCTCTCCTGTTTGTCTCCCTTCTGTGAATCAGCTTCCTCTGCGACTCTTCCTCCCGTGTGCGTCCTTCTCTCCTGCGAGTCCTCCTTTCCTGTGAATCCCCGTCTCCCCTGAATCACTCTCTCCTGTGAATCTATCTCTCCTCCGAGTCCTCCTCCCCAAGTGATTCTTCCTCCCCTGCGAGTCCACCTCGCATATGAATCATCCACTGTGGATGTCCCTCTCCCTTGAGTCATCATCCCCTATGAATCCTCCTCCCATGTCAGTTCCCTTCCCTTCGTGTGTATCCCCCTCTATTGTGAATATCCCTGCGCTGTTGATCCACCTCCCATATGAATCTCCCTCTCCTGTGAGTCCGTCTCCCCTGAGAGCGCCCTGTGATTCTTTTTTTTTACAGCTTTATTAAGCTTTACTTACAGATTACAGAGACCCAAAAGGGAGAGTGCGAAACGGGACGCGAGGTCCCATGCGGGACACTCCCCTATATTAAAAGTGCATAAAAATACGTGTAAATATATAAAAAAGAAGAAGAATAAATAAGAAAATAAATAAATGGACAATAATGAAGGTTTACG
>JANSTR010173707.1:0-16559 GCA_025434805.1 Antipathozoanthus remengesaui | reverse complement strand
TTCCTCAATGTTATTCCAAATACTTGCTCCTTTGTAACGGATATTGAATTTTCCATAATTGGTCCTGATTGGAGGGATGTAGTAACTGGACCGAGAAGCTAGCCTTGTGTTATAATTGTGCCTGGATGCAATACTTTGAAAGAAACAGTTGAATGCAGAAGGTAGCTTCCTAGAGTAAAATTTGTAAAGAAAGATACAGTTTTGCAAATAGACAAGATCTCCCAGCTTTAAAATAGACAATTTTTTAAATATGGGAGAGGAATGATCATTATAGTCTGCAAAAGAAAGGATTCTTACAGCTTTCTTTTGCAAGATGTAAAGTGGATTCAGGGTAGTTTTGTAGGTATTTCCCCAAACAAGAAGCCCATAGTTTAGAAAAGGATAAATTAAGGAATAGTAAAGCTGAACTAAGATTTTGTTGGATACGAAATGCCTTAGTTTCGATATTAGTCCAATTCCTCTGGAAACCTTTTTACCCAGCTGGTGAATATGCTCTTTCCAGTTCAGATTCTTATCAAACATTATTCCGAGATATTTAACAGAGTCTTTTTGGCTGATGGGCTTGTTGTTAATTTTAAGGTTAATGGCAATGTTCCTGCATTTCTGTGGTGTGTGAAAGATTAGAAAATTAGACTTATCAATATTCAGAGATAGCTTATTGGCACAGAGCCAAGTGTGAATTTTCTTGAGTTCTAAATTGCCATATTCTTGAATGTGGTCGAGCGATTTATCAGCTACGAAGAGATTAGAGTCATCAGCAAATAAATGGAAATCAAATAAATCGGATGAGCGGTTAAAGTCATTTATATAAAGAAGAAAAAGTAGCGGACCAAGCACTGATCCTTGTGGTACACCACATGTAATGCTATTGTACTGGGATGGAGTGTTCCCGATTGATACAAATTGCTTACGACATGAGAGGTAGGAGTCAAACCAATTAAGGGCAACTCCACGGATTCCATAATTTTGGAGTTTTGCAAGTAGGATTTTGTGATTGACTGTGTCAAAAGCTTTACTAAGGTCGAGAAAGATGCCACATGCATACTGGCCCATTTCAATAGCATTTTGAATTTTGTCAGTTATCAACATCAAGGCATGTTCAGTAGAATGGTTAGTCTGAAAGCCAAATTGCTTATTGAATATGATATTGTGCTTAGTAAGGAAGCTCATCAGCCTAGTGTGGACAATTTTTTCCATGATGTAAAATCTATCCTCTCCTGTTTCTTCGTAGTTTTTCGAGAGAGCCCTCTATGTCTGGCTACCCGTTTGACGTACAAAACGATTTTCCTAGACACGTGGTTCACACTCTCGTAATTTCTCTTTGTAGTGTTGGTATCCTGAAGTGCATTGTATCCTTGGTGTTTGGGGCGACGTTTGGAATTTCTGTCGTCGCAAATGAACTCCGTTTCTGCTCTCATCCTGATAAGTATTGGTGTGGCTGTTGCAGGAACCCCCAGAATCGTTAAAAACCTATTTGTTCATTTCTCTTTTTGTAGTGTTGGTATCCTGAACCGTGTTTTCATCCTTGGCGTTTGGTGCGACGTATGCGATTTCTCACCTCGTGCTTGAAACTCCGTGTCTGCATCCATCCTGGAAAATATTGGTATTCCTATTGCATTTACCCCCATCGCCGTTAAAAACGTATTTTTTGTTCTTTCTAGCGGTGTCCCTACGACCTCCATTGGTGTTTGGTGCGGCGACTGTCTTTTCTCGAATTGCGGTTCACCCTTCCTCCAGGACAACCCCTTCAGGGCACGGCTCGTTTTTGGTATGCCGTTCTTTCTTCCGGCTGTGGACTTTCATGACTGCTCCCTCTCTTTGTTCTACATCATTACCCACGTACGTACCCTCTATTGGGTTTCTGTTGCGGTGAGGGGCAATTTCCCCATTTCTATTACCGCCAGTACATCATCATCACCACGATAATTGAAGTACATCTACAACTCCTCTCTCGGTGATTCTTTGGTCCGCCCTGAAGAATGCCCAACCTGGTCTTGTGCTCAAGTGATGTTTAGATACTGTTGTCCTCACGGGATTTATTCGGGCTACTTTTATCCCCCGGTGCACCATCATCACTTTAGTCATGTGACAGTCCACTCTGGAAAGGTCCATCGCTGGTTTTGATTATTTCTACAGTTGATTGGGTGATGGGGCGAAGATTGGCCTCCTTGGATCTGTGATCTGGATACCTTTTGTTGTACCTGGGGTTATGCTTATCGCACTAGCTGGCACCATCATCATTGTACCGACGCCTTCTTGGCAGAGTGGGGGAAAGACCAACCTATTCATCGCCCCTTTTCTCTCCTTCTAGATCGTTCTCCATCCCTGTCCAGGGGACTCTCCCGTGTGATATACCCCGGTATTCTACCCGCGTCTACTAGCCTCACCACGAGGAGAATCCCAAGACCCATCATAAACATTATGAGCACCTACACTTTCGGCGGATTAGATCCTGTTGCATTTGTTAAAAGACAATCATAATTACCATTTCACTACTGCCCTTACTCTGTTGATCCTGCCCGAAGTGATCCATATTGGTACCTGGTGGGACTTGGATGATGACAACGACGAGTGTGACTATTACCCTGAGGGGTGTTGTCCTCACGGCTATGATGTAGAGGACGTTTATACCTGTCACCACAATCACCATTTCCACGAGGTGTCTGTGACAAGGTGTCGATTAGTTATCAACTATTTTCAGACTGCCAGTATCATTTATTTTTTGTCTTAATATAGTAACATCGATTTATGTAAACCACGAGAAGATACAGATAAACTATATTGTTGTTGTTGTTGACCCCTCTGACAGCCACGGTTGGTTTATGGGGACCGGATTACAATCCATGGAATTACCAGGCCTAATGATGGCCCTAGATGGGCTGTCTGTGGACTCATAAACGTCTTAATTGGTTTATCGGTTAATGCTTTCTCAAGGCTCTCGTCTCTTCTCTTTGAGGAAAGATGAAGTGGATGACATGTCCCAAGACGAATGTGTGGAACTCTCTTCCTACTGTTGTCCGCACAGGAACGGTCCGATGCCAGACGAAGACTATCATCACCATCATTATGATCACCTCATGTACTATTTTACCCAGAATCCTTATCGAGCACTTGGGAATCTCTACCGATACGTGCCTTGATTTTGTAGATCCTACCTGAAGTGGAGAACGATTACTATTGGGATGATCTACACCTGTGTCAACTACGTCCGTTATTGTTGTCCTTAAGGCTACGATATCGCCCACTTCTATTTGGACCACCACCATTATCACTACCTTCATGTCAAGTGTAGCCCCGAGGCCCGGCTCCTGGACTTGAAAGCGGAACAACCACTCCCACCCATGTATCGCTATGGTCACGGCACCAACACTGGAACATGAACAACACTCTTGTGTTTTTTCTTGGAATCCATCAATACAAATTCTACCGATACGTGTCTTAATTTTTTTGTACGTCCTGTTTGATATGGAACACGGTTACGACTGGCACGTTCCGTATGGACTGAGTGTCTATGGTTGTCCCTACGGCTACAATACGGTCAACCTCGAGGTGGGCCCTCATCATCATCACTACGAGCACGCAAAGTTCTGAAGTGCAGTCCATCAATAAAATGTTTTACAGCTTTAAACGTGTCTTGGCTGCATGATTTTCTTGACGCCTTTTCAGTCAGGGTCTTGCGGCCGGCAAATGGTCGATGGCTCGAATCATCTTGCGATCGGCCACGTGCTTGTCCTTCAAGGTCTTGGCCCGGGAGTAACAATGTCGTGCTGTTTGGCAATGTCATCCAATTGATTAATGCCAGGATGCCCGCGTTTCAAACGTTTCTTCGACTGCGTGCCGGGTCCCATGTACTGATAGCCTGCCCAATGCCATTGGCGTCCACTCTTGCTGATCCATTTCTGCATATCCACACCATACCCTTGCTACTGCTTCTTCGATAATCGTATCCGTCGAGTCTGCGACACAACTTTCGACCGTCGGCCCAATCTTCCCATCGCTCGGCGGGGTTGAGACAACGCCGGGCTTGAGGGGTGGCTTTGACACTTTTATTTGATGATTTAACAAAAAGTGCTAGGAGCCAGAACAAAAGGACTCGAAGTTGCCTACAAGGTTTTGGTACCTTCAACCCACTCACACTTAAGATTAATAACCCACCCCATATGAACACCCAAAATTAAAATGATCAGTGTAAAACGGAAAAAAATACAGAAGTGTTACAGTCAAGAAGCAGGGAATTAACGGCATGTAAGAACAGCACTTAGGGCAGATTAGTTTGTAGGTGCGGATATTGTCTTGATCGAAAACAGTTTTAAGTCTGTTTAAGAATAATAATTTTGAGCTTACTTTTAAAAGACGAAACCGATGTAGCAAGTTTTATGTCTTCCGCAACAGCATTCCACAGGTTCATGATGCGAAAAAAAGTGTCTTTATAAGATAAGTCTGGTGAGTTTTTGTAAATGCCTTTTGTAGCTCTACGCTGAACTGCTTCAATTTGTAAGATGTTTCTTACAATAGATTGGGGTGCCCAGACCTGATTGCAGTAGTCAAGATGAGATCTCACTAGGGCTATGTATAAGGATTTGATTGCTCTGGGAGGGAGGTCACTTGTGCAGTTTCGTTTAAGGAATCCAAGCATTCGGTTGGCTTTTGTGATGGTGTCAATGTGTTTGTTCCAGGAGAGTTATCAATACTCCAAGGTCCCTTTGGTAAGAAGTGCATTTCAGTTCAAAATTACCTATGTGGTATGAGCGATCAAAGCTGGCGTATTTTCTGCTGATCCGAAGATTTTCACATTTATTGGTTGACAATCAAGCACGTTGATATGTGACTATTCACTCAAGTTGTCTAGATCTGACTGGAGGACCTCACTATCTGCAGCAAACATGATTGTTTTGAAACCCTTTGAATCATGGGCCAAAATTGCAATATTCGGGTCGGTCACATTTTGTGGCAAGTCGTTTACGTAAAGAAGGAAAAGTACAGGGCCCAAGATTGAACCCTGAGGCACTCCCGACTTTACGTACTTTTATACCCTGTGTCCAGACGCTCTTCAAACATGCCTCGCCACAAACTCTTTTTTTTCTTCTTTAGGGAAGGCACGGTGCGGGTGCTCTTGGGAGGGCCCGTGGGTGGTGTGGTTTTGGGGAGACGGTGCATCGTGTCTTGGTCTTGGGAGGGAGGGTGGACAAAGGGCGTTTCTGGGCGGTCCGTGGAGTCGCGGGTCTCGGCTGGGGAGTGACGGGTTCCCGTTTCAGTTCGGATTGCACCATCCGTTTCATCCATTTCTCCAAGGCCGTGCTCACTAATTTATCGTCTTTTTCCTCTTCGTCGACGACCGTCCTTCCCTGACCTTCACTGCCTGGAAGTTGTCTCAGACGTTTCATGGCCTCCCGTAGCGCGCGAGTAAGCGGTTGAGTCTGTTGAACGGCTCCAGCGGCCTCCAGTTGAGGATCGGCTAAAATCCGTTTCTTTTTGGCTGCCAAGTGCCCGGCCCGATTAAATAACGCATTGCCCGTCAATTCCCCTTTGTACCATTGTACCACTTCGGGCACTGCTTTCTTGGGCAACACGATCATCCCTTCCTTGACGAACACTGACTCTGCCTGAAGGTGTGGCCTTTTCTTTATAGTTTTCGCAACGGCATCACACATTGACACGGTTTTTTCAATCCCGTCCACAAGCCGCGCCCCAGTTGACTCATGAGCAAAGCGTGACGTGGTTCGGCGGAATGACGACGTTTGCCCATCTCAAGCAAGAGCGATTTGTACCGTCTCAAACGGGCCATCAAAGGCGGTGTCAGAGGAATACGTCTTTTCAAGAGATTCAACACCAGTTCAATCAACGCATTGATTTCATCCTGATTGGCATGTTGCAACGTAAGCATGTTGTGTCGGAGTCAATTGGAACACCGTTTCCGTAAAGGGATGTGTTTTTTCAATATCGAGTTCCGCGGCGACGGGTGGCGGCGTCCAATCCTTTCTTGGCGGCGTACCCGGCTGCTCCGCCCAAGGCACCTAAGGCAGCGGCTTTACCGGCCGCAGCGAGAGCTGGCCAATGAGAGCAAAAAGGGAGAGGACACCGCCTTGTTGTCGTCGTCTGCGTTTGCTGCTGCGTCGGGTGGTCCGTCGACGTCGTCTCGCGGCAGGCATATATGATTTGCTCCGGACAGGGGTCATGCACTTTTATAGAGGGCAAAGGGTGGTAGACGTACTGGGCCTTGTACGCCCTCCGATATGTTTCGATTAAGGGCAGCACGAAATCCGTCACCATGTCGTCCAAGGTTTGTAACCTTCACCGCCTCCTCGAACCCATGTTCTCAATCTGATCAAGGTTTTGGCATAGGTTGTATAAGCAAATCGACTCATTTGCACCAACGCTCCCCATTGTCGAAATTCAATCCATCTTTACCGGCTGCGCCTAATCCGGCAACCGCCCAACTGTTTTTCAAGACCGGACCCACAATCAAGCCTGAGGCCATGATGAGCATGGCTAAAGCATTCCACCACAATTGAGATCGTTTAAGACGTGTAAATTGACGACGGCCAATTATACGATAATAGTAAGCATACCACGAATTCAAAGGCGATAAGGTGGAGCTGTCATCCACTTCACCCTCCTCCAACAACGAAATGGACGTCATCCCCATTTTTTTCCTTTTCTTAGTAACGTACCGGTGTGGCGGGGGTGGTGGGTGTGGAGGTGCGCGAGGAGATCCGTTGTACACTGGAAGGACCCGTCTTTATGGACGGTGGTGATGGTATTGGTA
Organism: Antipathozoanthus remengesaui; assembly: GCA_025434805.1. NCBI lineage: Eukaryota > Metazoa > Cnidaria > Anthozoa > Zoantharia > Parazoanthidae > Antipathozoanthus > Antipathozoanthus remengesaui. The sequence continues at coordinate 9,793 of JANSTR010173707.1, read as the reverse complement.
TGGGTCACCGCTTGAATCGATCCGTTTTGATACCGTTGTTGTTGATCTTGAGTCAACAAATCAATTTGACGTCGTAACTCGTCTTGATTCAAAGTTCGTAGCTGTTCATGAGAACGTGTGCGCGAATACTCGGGTGAAGGCGTGGGTCGACGCACAGGCGTCCCAGCCCAACTGGGCGGCGAACGGCGCGACGCCGGGGTCAACCGTCCTGGCCAAGCCGGCGGCGCGGGCGAATTGCCTTGCCGATATCCCAGCCCGATCGAGGGAGAGCCTTCCAACACCCATTGCACGGTGCGTCCATCCTCCAAGGCGTCTAAATCCACCAGAAGATCCGCATCCTTAAGAAAGTGGGCGTCCATCCTAACGTCGAAGAGTAAACGTTCGTGTCCACGCTTCGCCTTTTAACAGGTGGGCAAACAGACGGTAGCGATCATCGGAAGCCGGATGCAAATCCAACATCAAGTGGACAAAGCGTCCTTACGGTTACTTGATGTTGGACTTGCAAATCCAACATCCAAATTGGATTTGTTGGAATTTGTCACATCCTCGTACACCTGGAGGGCGTCGCGCCAATACGTGGGAAACGCTTGCATCATCAAGTGGCGAATGCCAAATTGATCCTGAGGATTCTTGGAGGGCACCACGTAATGATCATTGTGTGAAATGGTTTTGGCATACTTGCCCGGAGGAAACAGATCTTGACACAAATGCAACACAGTAATGTGTCGATGATGCGAGTGTTTGGCAAACAGATCCAACACCCGTTTGTCGTTGCCGCCTTCGTCCATCAAATCGTCCAAGATCAACACCCCTCCCTCGGGTGGGTACCAGGTGTCCAAGTCCGTGGTCTGCCCCGTTTCTGCATGGGTTCGAATCCCAGTTGTTATACTATGCCCCGTAAAAATAATGGAGGGCACGCAGTGTACCCTGTTGGAAATAGCGCCCGGGGTCTTCCAACACCCGAGACACAAAATGCGTCTTGCCACAAGCTGAGGATCCGGCAACCACAATACTCGACGGCGTGCAAAACATGACTAAGGGTCCTTTAGCCCCCGTTCCCTTTATTAAATACGCACACACACTCATGTCAGTTCCGCTTGTTTTATTTTATTGTTTTCATTTGACGTTTTAACCACTGACTGAACACTGACTCGTTTTACACGTAATCGTGACGACTGAAACGATTCAAAAACTGCGTCAAGGTCCCTCCTCGACTCTTGAGCATCAAATGCATTAACACACAATGTCCACACGTCCAACTGGTTAAGGCTTGCAGACTTTGGTGTCCATCACCTTCCAATGACGGGCTAACGAGGCTTTCAACGGACAACTCCCATACTTTTCTAACGGTAACCCATAACTGTCCATGATTGCACACGTTTCATCGGCGTCTTCCACAAAGCCAACCAGTGCTGTCCTGGACGGGTCTGGAGATCGGTGTTAACCTCATAGGTTTGCGGTCGATCTCGATGCGGAGACGAAGGTAAACTGGCAAACACCCCGACAAAATGAAAAGCCAATTTGGGATCCTGGTGCGCCAATCGATTCAATTGGGCGTTCAATAAGGCCAACCATTCCATTTTCTTTTTCTGCTTCTTCAATCTCGGTAAATGTTCTACATCACAGCCCCATTGCCATCGATTTCCAACACGTTCTGAAACTCGGCGTACAGCAGCACATTAGACTTCGCCTTTTCTCCATGCTTTACTGGCTACCAGGAAATGAAAACACCCTTACAGTTCTTTGTGGGTGTTGTTGTGATTCAATTCCAAAGAAATGGCCGGATACACATCGCCACGCACCAACTGTTGGATTTGGGTCAACCCAAACGTTTGGAAGGAAAACGGGTGATAGGCCACATTCCCGTGGTAGGATTGGGTATGCAGCAACCCCACGATCACACGATCGGGGACACGGCCTTAAAACAAATTGCCTTCGTTGAATTTCAGTTGATTGACAAGATGAGAAAACATGTGATCTCACTTCGCAATGTTGGGTTTTTGGCCACTTCGCGTCGGGTGTGTCGAGCCGTGTCCAAGGTCTTGTACAACAGAGCGGACAGGGTCAATTGACAGGCGTAGAAGGTGACCTCCACATCCTGGGGTGTCAGGTGTCTTTGCAGTCCCACACCATTCATAAAGAAAGCAGGACTGTTGAAATAGAAAAGAAGTTTCATTTCCACGCCAGGCACCAACGGTTTGTTCAAATAGAACAGTTCCGAATGCGATTTGAAGATCAAGGTGCGAAAGGCGCCTCCCACATAATGGGCTTGTTCTTGTTTGGACAACAGCGCGGCTGCTTTCTTGGTCCGACTGATCGCGGTGTAATTGGCATGGGGTGTTGCTGAATCCAGGGTGTTCGCCGTCAAGGGGGTGGGATAATCCAGGGCAGAGGCCATCATGTCTCGTTGGATCGGGAACCACCCTTGACCTCGCAAGAGGTCTTTCTCTGTGTAATAGAGCACGGTTTCCAGAAACGCTTTGTAGGCATAACTGTCGTTCTGAGGACTGATGAGGGTCCCGTTCAAATGGCAGGTCAATTGCTTAATGAGGATGTGAGCCAAATTGTGAGCAGGGTACAACAAGTGATCGTCGGCCAAGTCAGTACCATTGGCTTGCTTCAACCGGATCTTCATCACAAAATAACTGCGCTTCAAATCCAAAAAGGCATCCACGGCCGGCACCACAAATTCCATCGGATTGATCCCTTGGGACACGAGAGTGAATTCGATCGTACGGGCGGCCGTCAAGGAAGTATCGGTGGGAGTAGATCAAACAGTTGAAAGGCAGCGTTGACGGCCGAAGCCGACGCTTTGTGTAACGTCGTCATCGTGTCTGGAATCCATGAAGGGTTCTTATTTGCGTTCGGTCCGTCTCTTCTTTTTTCTCTTGTCGTTGTTGTGAAGTTGGCTCAGCGTGGAAATCATCCGCAGCGGCAGCAACAACCCGCCTCGTTAAACTCTTTTTTTTTTCTTGTTGTGAACTTGTATCAGCACGAGATTCATCCACAGTGGCATCAACAACCCTCAACGTTGATCCCGTAAAAACAGTTTGGATAGCAACGCGCCTCCACGCATCAGCCCGCCTTGATCCCGTCGTGTTCGCGGACGGGTGGGAAAGGGTGGCAAATCGGCGACTTTACCACCGATACCTCTTCCTCCGACGTCCGAGTAGACGTGCAACGTGCGCGTCGGACTGCCCATGACCGACTGAAACGCTTAATCCCAATTTGTGAATTGCCAATGGACACTCGTGCTCAACCGTAATACGTTGCTTTGAGACACTCGCCAAAATGCCATGATGTTGCGCTCGTCGGGCAGATCGCTCCAGTTGGATTTGGCGTCGAAATCGGGAATGCCGTCTTCGATGCATTTACACTGCAGATTAGGACCCAAAGTAAAAGCTGTGCGTCATTTCGGCGCAACCAACCCATCTTGAGAGCTAATTCCACATCGATGACGACTTTGGCCATGTTGACCGTTCCGGCATGCACGATGTTACTGTTATTGATTCTCAATTCCCGTTTGGATCCGTGCTGCACCCATTCCCATTTCACGTACCATTGCTTCTTTTCGAAATTGACAAACTTGTCTCGGTGTCGCCCTTTCCGCCGCTGCATTTCCAAATGATCGACGACGGCCCGCATGAAATGTTTTCCATCCACCACCAAATCCAAATGATCAATGTCGTGCATCTGGACGTGGGCACGTCTCACCCACGTCTTGTGGTCGCGTTCCACCCGCCACCAATCAGAACAAAGTGACATCAAGATAAAAGAGGAAACCCTCCCTCTGACCCGTCATTTTCAAACATGGCCTCAGACACTCCAACTTCGGTCACTTTTGAACGCGCCCTTGAACGCTTATGTGCGATGCCCTATTCAGCTCTGTGTGTTCTTTGCCGGCCAAGAAGAAGCCTTTCAACTCGTCCAGGCCGTTCACTTGCAAGTACATCCCTGTCTGATCCGTCCTCTCACGCCTGAAGGCACTTCCAGCATTCCTTGGTGATGTTAATAGTGGCAGTTCGTGAAATTGGGGATCAGCCGTACCGCCAAGAATCCAAACCGTTTGTTCTTGTCCTGTTCACAACGTCAGTGCTGTTTCTTCCATTGGATCAATCTGCCCTTGGATCCCGCCATCATCAAACGACTCGTTGAACGGTTCCAACAACCCGACAAGACGGTGGTGGCCTACAAAGGAGGACATTACGAAAAAGATCTCTTGGAACATTTCAACCAGCCCACTGTCCTAAATTGAATACCATGACACGTCTCCGCTATGCCAAATCATGCGGCTGCCACGACGATCCGACGACGACGACGATAACTGTCCCCAAATGGAATGCTATCATTTTGTACAATGGATGCGAGAAAAAATGGGTTTAGACCGAGACTTGAACTTTGTTCACACCGATCGAGTAGAACGTTTCACTACTTGTACATAAATCGACATTTAAAAAACACCGTGGAAAACAAAAACTCGATGTGTGATTTCTTCATTTTTTATTCTTATTTATTCTTATTATTGAATTTTTTATTTTGCGCGCGCAAATTTGGAATCCACCAATCAGAAGCTAGGATTTTCAACCGTCAAAATGGGTCTGAACTATCCCACGACGGCATAACATGGCGGAATATCGATTAGCTTGGACCATTATCGATTGATTTTCCAATCGGTGAGGTCATCAACAGCCAATCGTAAGCCTGGGTTTTGGCAAATTTGAATGGACTAATCAGAAGCCAGGATTTCCAACCGTCAAAATGGGTCTAACGTATCCCACAGTACTACTGAACTGTTTTAATCTTATGAGAACTTGACTGAGAAGCTGTTCGGTCGCAGTCTCCAGTGAACCGTCTAATTTCAAATTCATTGAACGTTTCAGCAAAAAATCGACATTTTAAAAATGGACATTGAATGGGACGAATGGAAATGCCTTCCTCAGATGCTAAATGACGGCACCTTGAGGAAATTTGTGAAACAACTCAATGTTGAGTATCACGTGGTGGACAGAACGGCTGAAGGTGTCCGACGTTATTACAGTATTGCTAAGTGGCTACAGAGGCAAGGGTTTAACATAGTTAGCAGACACAAGAATGTTTACTGTACAGAATGTTTTGAAATGACATACGTTAACACGAAACTGGTAACGCTCCCTCAACAGGTATAGCTTATTTTTTTCGTTACCTCTAGTCCCAGATAAGTAATTGTTCTGCGGCGTTTTATAAACCTACCCGTTTTGAAATAATTGTGACATTTTTAATACAATTAACTACGTGGTTTGTAACCAACATTTACTGTATTTTGTAATAATTTAAGTCTACGCAAATTGTAAACGAAAAATGTAATAAAATGAGTTTGCTTCACCCATTTCATAGTTTTAATTATCGATGTAACCAATCCGTTGCAGCGTGATAGCTTGCAGTAACAGGTTATTGATCAACCCGCTGCACTAGGTTTTGACCCCATACTACCTTATTGGTACTAATTTTCGCGGGCACATAATTTCGCGAAGGAAAGGTCGGTATATTTCGCGGGTCTTTAATTTCTCGATTTGGGTTCAAAAATTTATTTCTTAGGGTATTAATTTTTGCGAAAACAAAAAAGCCTTTTTATTTAGTTTTATTATTTTACACTTCTTATTGCTGAAAATCATAAACTCACAACAAAACAAAACGATAGAAACTGTTACTTAAACTATAGAAACGGTTACGATAGCTATGCTATTGCCGCGACCAAGTTCCTTCGAAGTCGTCTGCCGACTCTACAGTTGGTCAGTTGCCTAGAAAAATTTCCCAGATCAACACGCTTTTTCCTACTTAGAGGGTTATTTGTGCTAAAGTCATCGTCCAGAACCACAGAAGACCTCCCTAACGCAAGAAGAATTGGAAATATCTGTACAAGTTACAGCAGAGAAGGATCTCACCGAATGGAACAAGGCAATACCTGAAAGTATAAACTGATTGGTGTTTCAAATTACAAAGAATCAGAATCATAAAATCCACTAAATTGTCAACAAATCATTATTGTAAAACGTGTTGTGATATAAGTAGATAGACAAGATCAAATAATTGAAGTTTGGTTGCTATGCCAACATGCCATTTAGCTACCCAATTTGCAAACATAATAAGTCGCATACATTCAAAATTTGAATAAACATGGCTTAAAGTATTTTCAGTAACCAGGGGTAGGTTGTAAACCTCAATGTGTACATTTGATTTGTTTTTACGATTTCTAATAATTTTTTGAAAAAAAAGTTGCAGAATCTGGCCTCTTTAATGGTAAAGCTTAGCTTACAGCTCCAAGAAGCTCAACATATTTGTTATATTTCTAGGTTTACAACCTAAACCATTGTGTAAATATTGCAAGTGTAAAAATAAGCGAGAGACTAACAAACGTAGAGGCTAAATCGTGTTTGTAATTCGAATCTTTCTGTGTTTAAGGGTGCAAGACTACAGTGGATGTTGTAAAGATAGCTCAAATGCTATATTTCTGCACCAAATCACAAAATAAAACCAACAAAGTAATTCTTGCATCACAGATCATCAATAAACAAATGTTGTCCACCCCAGATATGATTTCAATTTAAGATCAGTGAACCTTAACAAATATCATGTTTCACATTAAGTACCAATAACTTTCCCTTCAAAACATGTCCAGTAAAATGTTTCTTCCCACAAATTTGCACAATCCAGGCTGCCAGTACTTTAGGAAATCCCTTTCACTTTTAGAATATTGCATTTATTTCGAAGAAAGCGCCAGACACGAGCGGTAGCATTCAATTTCTACAGCACACCTCACTCAACTTAAGAAATATAAAATGGTTTTCCACGTGACATAGCCCGATGTCAACACGCAGGAGCGTATAAATAATTAAAAACCTGAACACGGACCAAGAATATATCGTCCAAGTTTAATATGACGATGAAAGCTCAAATTATCCTAAAGTGGATCACGAGCCAATCTAATATGCTGGTTTATTTAAGTGACAAAACTCGAAAGCGATCAAATTTATTCGCGAAAGCCGAAACTGCATGAAACATTGCCTCAAAAGCGTCAGAACTATTTACTTCTTCTCAACAGAAATGTTTAATCATTACAGTTTTTAAAGTATGCGGCAAACAAAAATGACAGTATTTATGCACAACTTAAACACCGAGGAAAAAGTAGCCACTGAGTTTGTACAACTTCACAAGGACTGAGCAACTTCATTTAACTTCGAATTCACAGTTTATTGCTTTGGAGGTTGCTGGAAGGTGATATGTACATCTTTAAACTAGCAGGAGTTGAAATCTAGAAAAGTTCATCGCCTTTAGGTCCAATGAAAGCTGGTTAGGCTGCTATATAGCTGCCATGTGCGTTGGTACGAGTGTACCGGCACCCAAAGCTCTTGACAGAACATCGCTGCATTGCTGCAGTTGAAATGGCGATGGTCGATCGACGTAGTGCCTTAAACTTTGCTCATTTCTGAGACCAGAAATTGCGATTATCTGGCACTCCAGCTTCTGACCATAGTGTGAAAGCTGTCTCAAGAAGACAGTGGTTTGTGTAAGGGCGCTTAAGGCCAGCTTCGACACTGATCTCATCCCTCATATTGCCGAGCTTGTTGACGCCAAGTCAAGTGGACGGTTTTCAAACCAAATGTGGTCATTTGGTCTCCAGTTTCGTTTGGAATACTGAAAAGAAACTGGCGAACTGGAGTGTTAAAATTTGGCAATTCTTCTAGGTCTTCGTTTTCCATCTTGGTTTTTCTTTGTTTACAGGATGAAGAAAAAGCTGACAGAGCGTGAACGGAGCATGTGACATACTCTCATGTCAAACGGGTTTTAAGCCAATCACAGCACGTGTACTATACAAATATTTTATAAAAGCTTTTATTACAGACAATCGCAGGGTATGATGGGGAATTTTTACAAGGGGTTTGGCCAGGAAATCGCTAACATAATATCCCTGTACAATTAATTAGCACATCTACATGGCATGACACTTGAAAACTATTTTGAGATCGTGCAAAATAGAATATTGGATAAATTTAAAAGGGTGTGAAAGTTATGAAATTTAAACTCTCTAAACGGCCATAAAATTCCTCCATTATATATATATGATTACTACAGTCTTATGTTCTAATTGTGCTGGTTAGTGTGTTCCACAGTGTTGTCGTTGAGATAGGAAAAGTACGTTTATAGTCCACCTTATTTCTCAAATTGTTAGTTTTATATCGCGGTGATTTAAAGTCTCCAGGGTCTGGTTGGCTATATATTTATATATTGGAGAATATACTAATATGTGGGTTAATTGGTGTGAGAGTGAGTTGTCTCGAATGCATGGGTCATCCTGTAATCTGCATGTCCTCCAACCGATTCTTTAAAGGAAACCTGAAGTGAAAAACACATTACCGGCTAAATAGAAGACCTTGCTGTTCTGATTTGTAGTGAGAATTATCTGGGCTGAAAACCGCCGCATAAACGAGAACGGAGTAAAAACAAGTAAGTAAATCAATGAATAAATCAGCCCGTTGCATGCACTGCGCTCCAACCCCAACATTACAAAGATTATAAACTTCTCAACGCGATGTAGCAACTTCAGTCTCAACCTGTTGTAGCAGGATGGCTTCCATCGAATTAATCAATCCGCTACACCAGGATGGGAACCCAGTATGTACTATAAAAACTATGTTTCTCAACCCGATGAAGCGACGGCTTCAGTCTCAACCTGTTTCCATCCGGTTAATCAGCCCACTGGACCTTGACAAGAGCTTCATTTTTTGGACACTTCTTCTCTCAACCTAATTCTTCAGACATCCACAGTTTCTCAAAAATACGCTTCCTCTAACCCTCCCAATATTATCTTGCAAATGGTCCGTAAGTCAGCTGTGAAAATATGACAGAAAACACACTTGCATGTTCTTTTTTTACAGATATAGTTCAAGATAAGGTTTATTGCGGGGTTCCTTATTAAGAATCTATTGACTGACAATGACAATGACAATGAAACAGCATGTCCATGAATTCCTTACAAACTTCTTTGTTCCGAATATATGTATTCGGAGACAAATTGGTAATCCAGATGCACTGGCCTCAGTCTACGTAATCAACTATCAGGAAAAAGACTTGGAAACCAAAATAATCTTTCTGGTCCCTGGTCATCAGCCCAAGCCATACCTTCATGCAGCATATGATCCTGGAAGTGAAATAAACAAAAAGTTATTCATCTGTCACACACTGGTGCCATGCACATTCTGGGAAACATGATTTAACATTGCAGCAGCTTATCCAACATTGCAGTAAAACCAGCGAGACGTTAAACAACACCAGGACCCGGCTGCTCGAAACTCGTTAACTCTTAACCATTGGTTAATTCCCATAACTAATGATTATTTGTTAAAAGTTAGGAAACATGGTTTTTAAAGTGCCAATATCTAATAAAATTCAAAGACACAGTTTACACTATTTATAATTTACAACAATTTCGACAAAACAAAAAAAAGAAGTTTAAACAAGTTGAAAGAATTCCTTGAATAAAGTGGTTTAAGACGGGTTTTAAAAATGCAGAGGCTGGAACTGTTTGAATATGGGCAGGAAGTTGGTTCTACAGTTTTGGCGCAGAGATGGAAAACACTCTGTCAGCAGTGCTTCTTTCTGCTATTGAAACACTCCTTGGTACTTCGAGTTGCAGGCCGATTTGGGATCTCAGGGCAGGACGCTTTACTGTTTTTTGATGAATTAGGTCAGATAGTTCCATGAATGCATTTAAAACAATAGTTAGTATCTTAACCCTATTCAGACTGGGGGAGGGGGG
>JANSTR010173596.1:0-16560 GCA_025434805.1 Antipathozoanthus remengesaui | reverse complement strand
ATTTCAAAATTACGCTGAAATACCACTGCTCTCGACCAATCAGATTGCAGAAATTTCTCAGGTAATGGTATAATGTGAAGTAATTGCTATACACAATTTACTCTGTAACTGGATTTTATTCACCAGGAAATACTGTAACGCAGGCTTTATTTCTTTCTAAGGGGAATTGGCTGTTTGGTCCCACTCATGTCTTGACTGTAGTTTCTGGTGGCCAGAAAGGCCATCATCTGCTACAGCCTCGATGAAAGCGGGACCGCATTACTTTGACAAGAGCTAGATGTAAAAAAAGGGAATACGTTTTTCCTTATGGAATTGCAAACAAAGAGACGCATGTTAGGGACAATGGGCTACTGTCAACAAAATAACAGTGAACAATTGCCACCAAGTGCTTACATAGAAACACAAAGCAACAGGTTAAAAGAAGCTGACATGTGACAAAGTTTCCTGAGCCCAGAACTTTGCTTTGTGACAATACCAAACAAGGAAATAAAATTACATATATATAAATATATATAGATTCTTGTGGCTTTAAATTTTCACACGGTTAGAAATTTAGATCTCAGGTCAGAACAAACAAATTGTCAACTGACTGACTATTAAAATATACTTCACACATGGATGAACAGCAGAGAAAAACCAAAGTCTGGAGATACTAACCGAGACTACGGTACTCTTTTAACAAATCACAATGTCCCTTTGACATACAATTTTTTACCTCTGATTTAATCAGGGACCAAGCGTAATCGACTGAACAGATGGTCCCTGTCCTTCCACAACCAGCACTATCGAACAAAAAAGGAAACATCCACTTTAATAAGAAGCATTGTGCCCCAAAATGACAACAATTAACGAGGTGAGAATTACCTAAAATTTAGAACATGTTAAAATACACCACATTAATCTGTACTGCATGCTGATTACCTACATAAATAGTGCAGGTTGCCCTATTTAGTTCATTGTACGGTTATTGGCTGCACGATAACAGGTGGCAGAGCTATCGTTTTCTTTCAAGAGCTTCTTGTTCAATGTCAAGAATTCACTCAACAACTTTAATAGAGACCTTAACGTCAACGAGAACGGCACAAATAATGCACTTAATTACAGAATAAAATAATTTCATATTGGAATGTCTCTTGTACATGTAACCAGCTGGATAATTCTGAATCTTCTGAAACGTGAACAGCTCAATTTTGCTGCTTTTTGCAGAGCACGAAAATGTGGAATATAAACTAACATAGTCTTCGTTAGGCTTAAAATAATACGTTCTACCATTTGCATACTTCAAAAAACGTACAAGTTCGTGACCTGGAGGAAGGCAGGAGAGAAGAACTATCGAGAGCAATTTTGCCACTGAAATGGCATCGAAACAAGAAGATTAGGTCAAGGTATTCCCTAAAATAGGAGAAGGGTAGAAGGTTTAGCCTTGAATGGTAGTCCAAATCCAAACTATTTAACAAAGTGCGATTCTCTTTTGTAGGTTGCGCCAGAGGTTAAAGGCACTGCAACAACTTGATGACCATGCCTGCCTACAACATAAGTAAGGTAGAAGCGAATAAGAGCTGTCTAAAGAGTCTGTGTACTGGAAGGTAGATTAGGTGATCAGTTGTGATGAAGAAAACCAAGCATTCGGTTGCATTTAGCTGTAGTAGACTGAATGTGTTTTGCCCAAGAAGGTCCCTTGATACAGATTCTACAAGATATCAACCTTCAAATGGTAATGACAATTCTAAGTAGAACACAATTCAGAGTACAGAATTTTACTTTTGATTGACAAAGGTTTTCATACTTTACTGGTTAGAACGTAAGCTCGTTGATGAGAGCACAGTGAGAAATAGACTGCACGTCGTTTTGCAAACTAGTGATGTCTTCGATAGTTATGACTTTATAGCATATAGTGTCGACTGTAACCATTGCTATTCGAGATGACGATAAAAAGTCAGAAAGATCGTTGGCATAGATATTATGTGTCCTTACGAATAACTGATTAAGAACAACTTTATCCCTAGAGTTTGAGATTGGCTCAAACACTCAAACGAGTGTTTGACGGGGTTCTAGTTGGTTTTAAGATTCATCCACCTGACCAAAATTAATGACTATGTTATTGGTCTGAAATCACGAGTTTGAGAACAGTAGATAATGGCTTTCAAAGTAGCGATTCCCTGAAAGACTCAAAGTCAGCATTCTTGTTGTGGTATATTTCTTGAATGTTTTTCTTGACTACGAGAAGTTGGTTGAAGTAGATACACATGTGATCAGACGGAATACCTTTATCGATTAAACAATTACCAATGATTTCGGGATGGTTTGTTAATACATGTACTAGATCCAAAATGGGGTATTCAATGACGTAACATAACGTAATAAAGACAAATTCATAATCCAGACCAGAATATCTGTGACTGGTTCATGAAGTCAACCATACAGTAATGTTCAGGGTTTTGTTTTTCGAGAGTGTCCAATAACAGATTTTGCAAGCAAATTAAAAGGAAAAGGATAGTGTTGAATGAGCGAATAAGATATGAGGAAATTGTACTTTTTCATGACAAATCCATTTACAACACAAACATGTACATATAATTATTAATTCTGTAACTTGCTATTTTCTTCAAGTGGAAACTCGCCTGCAGTGAATAACGACTGGTTTTGTACTGCCTTGAGAGAAAGCCCTGAGGGATTTGATAAGTTCTATCAGAGGTGCTGCAGAATGTGGGACATCATGATCAGGCCAAGCCATATAATGGAACTGGGTTACAACTAGTTCTTCCTGTTGGAAGAAACAAAATATCGACATTGAATTTACTTGTTAGTACCGTAAACCGGTACTCTTTAGAAGTTGGAAATATCGAAAACAGAAATAAAATCTAAAACACAGTATGTCTGTACTGTTTTAACGCATACAGCTTTTTGCAGAGATAGGAAGGGGAGGGGGGGGGGGTGCTTATAAGAGAGGGGAGCTTATTGCAAATTGGAGACTTTAGCGGCGTGGCTTATCAGAGAGGGGGGCTTGTTAGAGCATTTACGGTATGCGCACATGATAAACAGGTACAATAATGGCTGTGTTCAGACGAGCAGTTTATAGCATGCTATAGGCAGTAATCCAGGCTTTTTTCCATCTGGACGCAATTTTTGAGCCAGACATTATAGCATGCTATAAATGACAGGGTCGGAAAATAATTTTGTGTCTAAACGGGGTTTTGCCGAAAGACTGTGAAATCCGTGTGAAAATTATGCGTACCCGAGCAGGTACTCATAAAGTGATTTCACAATCTCCCAGCCAATCAGGGTAAATGTGGTTTCACAACACGTTGATTTCTGTCTGTTTCATTTCGAGCCTCGCACTCCTCACTCGCGGTGAAGAAATCATCTTGTCACCATGGATTATCAAAGAAAAGCAAGTAGGTTTTGTTTTAAGATTTGCAGTAGTTATTTGAAAAGAGTATATATGTGTTTCAACGACATCAAGGACGCAGAAATATGTAATTTAGCATGTACCGAGCAAATTATCATGTACATAAGACTGACACTTAGCCGATCTTTCAACTAGGTGACAAACTAAAGCTGATTAGGAAAACTGCTTGATCAGTAAAATAGTAAGTATTAATACAGTATAAAACACAAATATACGATTTAAAGACTTTGTCATTCTGACTGAACAAGTTAGGCTGGAAACAAGAACAAGTTATTTGTTCAATTGATACTTTCACGCCTAAATAATCTGTACTGTATACTCCTATGGCTAGAAGATGCAGCAAATTGTTTCATTGCTAGTTTCACCGTTACGTTCCACAAAACCAGTTAAACTTTAACTTAAATCAAACATATATTTGCAAACCAATCACTTGAGTTTTCTCTGCACTTCCATTACTTGAGTTTTTAAAATTAAAATGGTTTTTCTGCTGTCCATTTACAATCCCACCATCACATCAACGATTGCAACAAGCGGCTATACTGAATCTTCCTCCTTTTGTACCCGGCCAAATACATTGTTTTCCCTCCAGGACTGTAAACAAGTACATCACGTCATCAGCCTCAACAAAGCGAGCTCTCCATCGTGATCTCTGCATATTGCTGACTGCCCAACATTGCTCCAATCGATCTAACACTTCAGCTATCATACGCCGGCACTCTTCTGAGGAAACCCTCACTATAATTCGTATCACTCCCCAAGTATTTTTTCGCATCACAGTGATAAATAAAAGCGATAGTAGAATATTTCTATTTCTGTCAGCGTCTTCGCCTATCTCATTCATCATTGATAAAGCACCATTTTCATACACGTCGTTTCAAGGTTAGCCTGCGCCGCTGACCGTCTAAATCTCTGATTTATCACTGTTTGACTCAAACAAAGCTGGACCGGCTGCAACGCAGGCTATTTCAAGGTGCAACAAACAAGAAACTGATTGTTGAATCCAAACCGCGGTCTGACACACATTGGCATGTATGGACAACAAAATATATAAAGCAAACTAAAACAATTTCGGAGTCTAACATTTAGCTTGCTATAAATTGCATTGTTTGAACACAGCCAACCATGCATATATGAAATAGTTTTGTTAACTATAGAGCGCAATACCTGTTACAGCAAACTGTGGTAATTTTTAAAAACTGAAATAATCACTCTCTACACTGTACTATTATTATATAAACAAAATAACGAAATACCCAATCTGCCAACATTTTCATAGGATCATTTGTATATAGTTCACATGAAACCTAGCTACTTTCTTGAGGGAGGGGATGGTGAATAAAAATTGTTCATATCAACATGCTTTTTTTCTTATTTATCATAAAAGTGAAATATCTAACTGAAATCAGTGCTAGCTCTAGGTAATTGCTGAAACAACTCATTAATTAACTGTAATGGTTAAATTACATGCATGGTTAGGAAGAGTGAAATATTGAATATAAGAACTGTGTCACTTTACTAAGTACTTGATTAATCCTTCGCATGCATGATAATATATTATTCAATCGATCTTGAAAGAAAATTGAAATTTGTAAATCACTGTTAACGACTTTGATTATTAGAATAGTTGCTGCAATGGACATAGTGACTATATAATGTAAAATTGCTGTCCCTTTACAGCCCTAAAAAATATGACTGTTGCCTGCCTTTAAACACGAAGACACACTATAAAAGGGCATGTACCTATAACATACACCTCGCTCAGCTGTCTAATCAACCGCCTTGTTGATAGGAGCAGTCAAGTTGATGCAGCGCAAATATTAAATTCAAACTCGTCATATTATATTATCTTTCAGCTTCAACTTGACACAGACCGTATTTTTCATTACTGTATCGAAATACACATTGTTACTGAATATTCACTGCCCCAAACAAACTGTATTCTATTGCCTGCATGTTAAAATGAGTTGAATCACATGAAGGTATAGATACCGGCACTTCAGTCTAAAATCATTCATATGCTACAAGGCACCCTTATTCCTTTTTGTTTCAGATCAGAAAGTCCTTGAAAGTCCGAGAAACATCAACATCAATAATGTCCACGGTAACATATTGATCGGTCATAACGGCGAGATATCACAAACAGATCCCGGCTATGAGGAAATAGGTAGGTTTACAGCCAAACCTACAAAATAGTAATGGACGACAATTCTTAAATTCTACTACTAGAAGCTACAAGCGGTACGTGCTGGCAAGAACTTTTTTAAGCAAGAGCACACACTTTAAAAATTGATTGAAAGGGCCAATACTTTCAATTCCAGCAAATTAAGGGACCGTATCCTTTTAGGGGGATGGGGATTGCAAAATTATTGGTCATCACGTTTTCTTTTAATTTGCTCTTCTGAAGGGTGCATCACTTTTTTCCCTTTCACTTTTATCAAAAATCAAAAGCTGTTCCCCTTGCCACAAGCTAGCAATTTTGACAGTATAAAGGCCGATCATATTACCGCTTCATCGGCACCATCTTTATCCTCTTCAGAGAGAAAAGACGAGGTTGAAATGGGCTTGAAATTGCTGAAAAAGAGCATCAAACTGAATACTGCAGACCGTTAGACGTACATGTTCTTGGGTTTTCGTCTTCGGAAGAAGAATTGCTATTTGATTTTATTGAAATTGTTGCTCTTGACCAATCAAACAATGAATTACTGAATAATGATAAATTTTCAAGAGCATTAAAAATTCTGACAGAGATGTTTCAAAAGACCTAGGTTTAAGCGATGAAGTATTGGGCCACAATAAACTCGATCGTTTTCTGTTGCAGCCACAATTTTTTTTCAAAACAAATTACCAGTTTATCTAACAGCTATTTCATTATAAGCAGAGTGGTTCGTTTGATTATCAATTCAAATTCAAAACAAAAACAAATCCTGTCGGTTACAAAAATGTCTATGTTTTCTTTTCGGGGGGGGGGGGGGCAGGCATTTTTAAGCATTTTGTAGGAGAGTCAGCAGTTGAGATTCAAAACTGCAAATTTGCAATTCCCCCACCTCCACACCCTCGAGCTCCGTGTAAAAAAATATGTCCCTAACGCGATATTGATGATTAAACTATAAAACAAAACACCCTGCAGCTTACTACCAACCCTAAAACCTTTTTGACTCAGGCCTGGTAGGGAAGGTAACAGGAGACAGCAATCTGCTCAGTTGTTCCTATTCCATTTAATACGATTCAGTTATACACATAATAACACCAAAGGTAGAATATAAAAACATACACGTATAAAATAAATGCTTAGGTTCAAATCTTTAAGAATAAAATGCCGAATGTTTTCGGTTAAAGACACAGGCAACCGAAGCTGGGAGTTAGTAATGAGTCGAGTCCGGTGGAACGATTTTATAAGACTTTGTATGGGAAAAAATATCGTGTTCGTAAAATCGTTGTATATTGACGCAAATAGCACAAATACAGTTTTCTTACCTCAGTTGTCGCTTCCTTGTGTCTTCATTATACATTCTGTGGCAATTAAATGTGATTTAGAGGTGATTCTAATTTCGGAGTTCCATCCAAGTCACTTGTGATAAAATACTCGAATCTCAATGACGATAAGTGGTAAGAATATCTATCGTTCGACGTTGTGGCTGGATTTGGTGGCGATTTGGTTGTTATTGTGGAAATAATCTTGCTTCGCGTGGCGAGTGTTCAAAATCGAGTCTCCTGCCTTTCTATTTCTTCTTACTGGATGGAACTCCGAAATTAGAATCACCTCCAAATCACATTTAGTCGCCACAGAATGCATAAGGAAGACACAAGGAAGCAACAACTGAGGTAAGGAAACTTTATTTGTGCTATTTGCATCAATTTACAACGATTTTACGAACACGATATTTCTTCCCATACAATCAGTCTCACATTACTGCAATAATTTCATTGATTTCTCAAATTATTCCAACTGCAGATAGAAAGAGTGCTTATAAACCATCCATATTTGCTTAGTGTAGCTTTATAGGCAGAAATAATAGAGCCTCTGGAATTGTTACATAAATAACTTTTCACATGTTATGAACCATAAGTTGTTTATTGTTTCAGATGGGATCATGACAGACAATAATAAATACATCAAACCTGATGCCCGTCAGCGCTCAGTAAGGTGCCCTGTTCCTCAACAGCCTCAGCCAGGTGCGCGACCAAAATATCGCTTTGATCAACAGCAACCCTACATAACGCGGGCTAAACAGACACGTAAAACGGTTTCAGAGTCGATGAAAAATAGACACGGACTGACAAAGGGGCCGGAGAATCCGATACCGAGCACAGTGCTACATGAGAAGATGGAACGAATGGAGTCTGAGGAAGAGAATTGTCTAAACGGAGATAAAAATACTTTTCCATCGACAAACGGTCGTCCAATACAGAACAGGTCTCGAGCTCAACACATAGCACAGGGACCAGAGCAGCGACCAGAGCGAGTTTATACAGGCAGGTCTAGACACGGGCCATGGCGTTCAGAACCTGCTAGACGGGTCACAAACTATCCTCCTAAACGTAAGCTTCCTAAAACATTTGCTTTTTGGCTGTAATTACTTAAACTAAAAGTGTGTATAGAATCTCGCTTTGAGGTTAATGCAAAGCATGAATACATGTAAATGGCTTTAGCAGCCTATTACAATACGATAAATATCACAGTTTAGTATGCAGTAAGGGTGGATCGATATTTTGTCGAGTCATACAGTATGTCTTATCCAATCTTTTCTCTCTTTTTATTATAAACTATTAAAGAAGCGAGCGTGATCCAGTCCAAGCTTTTCTGAGCTCTTTCAGTCCAGGGGGGGGGGGTGGATTCCAAATCCAAATTAATTAATCCAAACTTGATGATTGTACAATTGATCATTGGGACATGCTTTATCTTTTGATGGGAGTATACAACACCTAACTGTAATGACATCATAGTGACGTCATCAAATAATTTTTTAAAAGGTTGTTTTCATTATATTTAATCATGACAAAAAATCACGATGGATTTCCTATAGAGGTATCAGTAGTTCTTTGTGGCAGTTCGTACTCCCATTAAATGACTGCTTGGAAGATTCGTGTAATTTGAGCTTTTTTAAAAATCCAAATTGCTAGCTTTAAAGTTATAATGAAGTAACCCTCTGGGGGCAGGGATGAATTCCACCCCCTCCCTCCCCCCTTGGGCTGGATAGGGTTAAACTGGTTTGCCATAACTATACAAATTTGTACTCTTTTTTAGCTGTAGACATTTTTTTACTCCACGGGCTCAAACTTCATGTCTTATTTTTCCTTAGAAAATGTAGCAAGTTGGGAAGATTTCACTGCCGATATCGATAAACAGCTTCAAGTACTCCCAAATTCTTCAGACGAAGAAAAGACGTCCAAAGAGTTTATCGTTCATGATGTCCTACCCAACATCGAAATGTTATGCAGTCAAGATTCCGAGTGTCCAAATGCAACTGTGGTCCTTGCCAAACTTACTTGTTCCAGAATTAGTGACAGTGTAACTACACTCGCTTCGGAATTGCTGCAAGAGCTTGTGTTGCATAACAAGCTTAAATCTCACCCTCAGAAATTGCAGCAGATTGAGAGAATTCTTCGACAAGCAATTCTCTCAACAGACGCTGAAAGGATGGGGAAGATAGAGAAGATAGTGATTATTTACAGCCAAGTTTTAATTCTTTTGTTGATTGAACAAGAGAAGATTGACCACCTTGTCCATTTCTCTATTGAAGATAAAAAGGAGATGAGAGAGAGCATAATAGCACAGCTGGAGAAGCTTTTCGGTACTTGGAAAGTGTACAAAGAGAAACCGAAATTGCAACTTGCAATAGATGTGGTGTCTGAAGCAGTGAAACGATTATTTTTTACCAGTAGCTCGGTTAGTAAACAGCATAAAACCTTTCTCCAAGAGTTTACTCCATTTCTGGAACAGCAACTTGACCAGAAGCAAACTGAAGAAAAATGGAAGAAAATCCAGAAGAGGCTCTCAAATGCAAACAACTCCTGGTTCGATGTGGTTGTTTTAGTTTGCTACATCAATGCGCAGGTGAGTCAAGAGGAAAAATATTCGTCAATGACGCAACTGAGAAGGATCGCAAAAGTTCATTTTGCTTTTTAAGATGTTTACGTAATTTGCACCTGACCTGCCATTGTAGAGGAATATATAATAAAACACAACGCCTCCATCCAGTATGAGAACAATTTATCAAAGACACAAAAGAGGATGACGTGCTTACATTATTTTGCAGATCCATTTTCGAATGACGCCAGACCCCCTCACCTAAAAGTTCCTATCGCTCCTTTTGTGACTTCCAAACTGGTTGCAATAGTAGTTTAAGAATGTACACATAGTTTTGGTAGGAGGTCGGACAATGTTTACGCTAATTTGTAATCTCGCCTTGCATTGGGATTTAGGAAAAGATGTGCCCCAAGAACACCGTCATCATGCTGTGTAAGCTGATTGATGAGTACAAAATGGTCTCTGAGCGAAGAACATTTCCAGTGAAAACTAACGGCAAGAACAATGGAGTATTCCTTGCTGCCTTGGAGATACTTTTTGACATTTCAATGAAGCAAACAAGCAGAGGTAAGTTAGGTGGAGATAGTTTTAGCTGCTCTCCTACAACTACTTATCCTGCTACCAGTACTGCTCTGCTGGTATTACCTCTGTTAGTACTATATTACTGGTGCTACTACTGGTGCTGCTACTACTACTACTACCACTATACTACTACTACTACTACTACTACTACTACTACTACTACTACTACTACTACTACTACTACTACTATATACTACTACTGCTACTGCTACTATTACTACTAGTGTTCCGACTACTACTACAACTAATGTTAAAGAATCATCTAAGCTCGTACTAATGCTTCAATTATCGATATTGTTTCTTTCAATACTCTTTTTTCTTACCCACCTTTTGGTTTAAATTTCGAGTTGAAAATAAATGTAACAACTTTATTTCATTTGCAGATGTTCGAAAAGATGCAGCATTATCCTTGATGAGCTACAACAAAACTGCTGCATCAAAATCATTAGTTACCAAAACGATCAAACGATATGTTTACATGTGCTTGTTTGGGCGAGATACTGACACTCGGGTGCTGTTGGCCTACCATCTGTTCGATTCTCAGAACTCTGACCAAACGATCCCACAACACTACATAGAAGATTTCATGGAATGGTTCTACAGGTTGCACTCGCTCAGGATGATCAAGACGAGGAGCCAACCATCCAGTGATACTACTGACAGCTGCTACTTCACAAGGAGAGCGTCGTTTCGAGGAATTCAATCAGTAGTGAAGATACTGAAGCCAAATGTCAAAGAAATCACTCAACCTGGAACAACGGCGCAATCAAAAGCTCATCAAGATTTGATCAACGAGGCATATAGCCTTAACAAACTCAGCGCCGAGCCTCATCCTAATATCCTTCGCGTGCTTGCTTTTGATACCGCAAGTCCACCCTATCACATAATCACCGAGTACATGCACAAGGGCACTATCAGGAAGTATTTGCCACGCTGTTGGTCAGAAAATGATTCTCTACCTCACCAGTCCTTACTTGCCAAAATCTGTAGAGATGTGGTAGAAGCGGCACGGTTCCTCAGTAATCTTGATTTGGTTCACAGAGGCTTAACTGCGGATAACATCTTCATTGGTGAGGACGAGATTGCAATAATACTTATTATTATATGGTCACGATAGTACGCGCGCTCTGGTTGGTTCATGATAGGTCTGTATTTCCCGTAATGCCCACGAGATTGCAATAATGCTTAGTAACCTTCCTTTGATATTCACTGAATAGGGTATTCTTATCAAAACTAAACTCAAAACATAAACTACTCGTATCTGGGTTGATCTCCCAAGAAAATTGTACAACCAGCCAAGAAAATAATTCTGAAATTAAATCACAGAACAATGCTTCGCTTTCCATTGATCAATCGAGAAAGAGCTCGAGATTTTCCTGTAATTAGCGACTGGACAAGGTTAATAAGTATTAATTATATGACTTTTTGCTACATTTTTACGCGACCCGCGCGGCGAATGAAAATAATCAGCGAGTAGTCTTAGATGATAACGGTCTTATTAAATCATCATTACCAAATCAATTATTACCATTAAATCTTCTATTGAAGAGAGACAATCAGAGCCTGCGTGCTGTCGTACAATCCACAAAGATTCTTTAAATACTCACTTATTAGATTGGCTTGTCAGATGAAGTTCATTCAATATGATACCTAATTGTAAAAGCAACCTTCAGGCAAGCAAGAGAATCCTATTGTGTTACATCTAGACTCTTTGAGAGTTAAGAACAGTTGAGGGAAAGGTAATTTCAATATATAAACTACAAACTATTTTCGCTTTAAGGGGAAAATGATGTGTGCAAAGTAGGAGGCACAGCAACAGTACGGCCACTAACTTCAACTGATAAAAGAAGTGAAGAAAGTGAAGAAAACGCATACCTAACACCAATTCACAGCTGTACAAAAGAGTACGTATCAAAGAACGAGGACTACCCAATAACCCACGCGGCCCCAGAATGTATCATCGAAGGACGATTCTCGACAGCATCAGACGTCTATGGCATCGGTGTGTTTATGTGGGAGTTGTTTACATACGGATGTCTTGCGTTCAGCACGGTAAAAGATGGGATTCTTATACCGGAGATTCCAGACAGAATTAAGCAGCAAGTTAGTATCTCTATGTGGCGCTTTTGTTAGCCCTAGAATAAATAAGGTGGGGGGGGGGGGGTCAAAACGCTCCCTCTCCCTCTGTTTTGTGGGTTTACAAATGCGCTATTTAAATTATTGCCAAATATTTTGGCACAACTGTTTCTTGATTATATAGACACCTTTTGAGTCAAGTTCAATTACGTTAGAGCTGATGACCTCATCATAGGAAGTAACGAAAGTTGCTGTTTGCCTTCAAAATTTGTGTTTTGCCGCCAAAAATACCTGCAACTTAAATATTTTTTCATGAGACAAATTTTGTAGTGAAAATTTCATGTTTGTAATTATTTTCAGTTGTTTCAGAAAAAATAATTCATTTAAAACAAAAAGTAGAATCCTAAATTTTGACTGATAGCCGCCATTTTGGATTTTCGGAAGTGGTTATTATGGCAACGTAAATAAATCTTTTTATTATCAAATTATGTAGGTTACCATGTACAACTACAATGATAAAGATAATATTATTATTATTCCTAACCGTTTGCGACATGATAGACAATTTTGCTGACCCACTGCCCCTCCTGCCCCCATTATCGAATTGCTACTCCAAAATGTATGTCTTCATGGTTAAGGATTACGTGACTTTAATTGATCGTAACAAAAAAGATGGCGACTGGTACATTTACCCATAATTCCTAGCGCACGAAAAACATAAAAACGCTCATAAAAGCGTACAGAAAGGATCTAAAGACTTCAAATCTAGCATACCCAATGTTGTTAGTGCATGGAAACGTTTCCTAAACAATGGTCTTCCACATTCAGTTATTCACTGAGTTAGGTTCGCAAGGCATTGTGGTCAAATGTACAGCCGCCATCTTTTTTGTTACGGTCAATTGTTTATAGGGATTTCGACCACTAAAAATATATCTAAACACGCGTAGAAAATTTAATAATGTACCTGTGTTTGAGATCCCCAGTCAGCAACGGACACGTCACTCGCGTTATTTCGTTAATTCAATAAAAATGACTTCTTTTGTACAGTGTTTATATAATAAACAAAATTGTAGATATAAAATTTCTCTTCTCGTGTTTAACTCGTCATCTTACTCGTTCGCTGCGCTTACTCTTGAGATATCAGTTTGAACGCTCGAAGAAAAATTCCATATCTATGCGTGTCCATGTTTTATTCTCCATGTATCCATTGAATACCAACCACTACGATAATATGTTTTTTAGGAAGTAATCAAAGACGCCATTACCAGTGGAAGGATTTCACAAGCACAGTTGTTTTTTCAGACTGAAAGAAAATTCAGAGAGGTACATTTGGTATTGATGTTTCTTACCCGTGGCCAGCGGTGTGGTCAGATTAGGTTATTCTTGATTGACAAGATGTAACTTGTAGCTCCGCCCCTCTAAAGCCCCTATTCAATTTTGTCATAACACCTCCCATAACACCGCTCTGGCTTTGTTTGTGTCAAACAGTAAATAAGAGATTTGGACGGTCTGCAGCGCAAACTACTCTAACACTGCTGCTTTACATCACAAAGCAACCTATTTTGAATACCTTTTCCTGTTCAGTTCTGTCTTTTTTTCAAGATCTGAATCGCATATTCGAAATTATATAAATTCTAGGGATTGACACAGTGATTCAAAGACTTACAAAACAATGGCATTCGTTTTCTGATTGTATTTCCTTCGTTTCAATTTCAGGAAAATTTCCTCGGCACGTGTGACGGGACTCTCTCCAGCATGACGTCAGTGGGCCTGAAACTGATGCTAAACTCCCTGGTACAGCAAGATATGAACACTGCGGTCATCATGTTGACAAATATGGTAATTACTTTAGTTTTGAAACCTCATTTCCGACTTTTATTGATAAGAGTTTTCCTTCTTTTTTTACGATGTTTTAAGAGTTTTGTAGGTGTAGGATATCTCAGTTGAAATAACTTCCCATGAACAAGAGTTTGAAATAACTTCCCATGAACAAGAGTTTGAAATAACTTCCCATGAACAAGAGTTTGAAGTCGAGAATGGGTGCCATGTTTTCATACCGACGTTTGCTGTTTTTTTGTCACACGATGCCTTGACCTCCAGTTGTTTTTTTTTTCACGTAAATTTGTTTTTCTTCGTGTTCAGATATATGCACGATATTCCAGATGACAAAATATAGCGGTTTAAGTTACATATCTCCGTTTCTTTCCACGTTGTAACGGTAACGCTTGGGAAAAAGCGAAAGCAGATAATGTATTGTATCTCCCAAGAATCAAGGGAGGCTATCAGGAAGTGATTACTTTCAGGTGTCAAAGTGTTGTTTGTTTAAGTCATATATTCCTCTGTTCAGTCCCACAATGCATCAGTAACACATTTTGAGTAAAAGAGAAAGCAGGTGATACCAAAAAGAATTGTTGCTTTTTAATTTAAGGAAAACTATATAGCAAATGTATAAAACTTAGCACGGCCGACGACCTGAAACGTTTGTTCGGGGAGGGAAGGTGGTGATTGGCTTCTAAACTAGAAATTACTTTCCTTTCGTCTCTGAAAATCTTTTGAGCAATGTAAACTAACTTTGAAGTCAATGCTTAAACAATTAAGTTTCGTTTCACTGTTGATTTGTGTTCTGTGCGAGTTTTGCTTACCAAAACTATTCTTCTCAATATTTTCTTCGTTTGCAAAAACCTCAGTGAGTAGCCTTCTTGTAATAGATCCTTGTACGACATCAAACTCGGGCAATTTTAATCTTTGTTTTCAGGTTTTTTGTGGATTATAGTTTGCTAACTTGAGTTGGAAGTGTGCTGTCTTCTTGTATTTTCACCACAGGATGCTATTTGAACCAGCCCTTGTGACAAAAAACGTATCATTTTCATCGGTTGTTCAATTATTTAATTATACAGGGTCGTGACGTCAATGAACAGCTTCGCAAGATATGCTTCTATACTCTGCACAGACCTCTAAGAGATTACCTGGTCAGTATTCATATTTTCTTTTTATATAATATCATTAATTACGTTAGAAATTTGTTCAGTGTTCTTGTTTGATAGCGCTAATTTTGTCCCGAGTCTCCAAAGATCTCTGTGTGGTAAAACTCGTTGCTGTTGAGTAATAACATTTGTGAAATGTTTCAGTGTGACGAAGTTAAGTGTAGTTTGTACAACTGCATTGTGTTTCAGTTGTACAAGTTTTGAATGTACATTGGCCATTCCGGAATTGCGCAGGGACTGGGGCGAGTTCCATGTTCAGAGTTGCCATTTGACGAACTTTGATGCTTTCAGGGTAAACAGAGATCAAGTTATAGACCTTAAAACATGCTTCAAAATCCATACAAACGTCTCTAATGTTGAGAGAGCGTCCCCAAAAACCATATAAACTCTTAATTTTTTTTATTTCTACGATGCTCTTAAAAATCGGCAAGCAAACGTTATCTTAATCCCTGCTTCTTTAAAATGGTGGGTGAATGACGGAATTTTTCAGTTGTCACAAAATTGATAATACTTTTTAAGAGTTTATAAATTTGTTTTTTGGGGACGCTGTCTCAGCATTAGAGATGTTTGTATGGATTTTGGGGCATGTTTTAAGGTCTATAACTTGATCTCTGTTTACCCTAAAAGCATCAAAATTGGTCAAATGGCAACTTCAAATTTGATCTTCATGTTGTAGTGTCTGTTTATCGATTGGTTATAATTTGAAACTCGCCCCAGTCCCCTGCGCAATTCCGGAATGGCCAAACCACGTCAGTATTGATTTACATTGAGTTTCCGCCACATACATTCCAGTATAAATACATTTCTAGACGTGTTGAAATTACTTATTTCCTCATACGCATTTTAACCTTGTATTTAAATTGTAGTCTAAACCGGCAGTTGCTAAATATTGGTAATATATGACAGAATAAGACCGTAGGATTTAAGAATTTTGTTCAATTAGGGTGCGTTTGATTGACCCTATTCCGTCTATTCTGGAATAGGAATAAAATCTGAAAGATCCGTCTAGATTCTCGGAGCATCGAAATAATTATGTAGAACTAACAATTGGGACGAGCTTATAAACCAAGATGCTATTTTTTCTGTTTCTATCTTGGAATAGCAGTTCATTTAGTCATCAAAGTTTTTTTCCCACTTATTCCTATTTCGGAATCGGGTCAATCGAACGCGCTTTAAATGTCTGTTTACAACGTGATAGCTTTAAACCGAAAACATTCGGAACCATATTCCATGCACTTATCATATATCATCTTAAAGTAAAAGTAAAGTAAAGTGATACATTTATATCGCGCCTTTTCTATAGAGCTCAAGGCGCTTTACAATGATCATTTTACCCCCAGCGGACCGGAAGTATATAGGCGCCTCTGGCAGCCGCTTCAAATTGGTCCATGTATGCTGGTACTGATTTTACCGACCCCAGAAGGATGGAAAGCTGAGTGAACTTTAGCGGGAAAGAAAGTCGCACAAATATTCAACCCTCG
>JANSTR010173485.1:0-16565 GCA_025434805.1 Antipathozoanthus remengesaui | reverse complement strand
AACTACAAAGAGTTTTTAATTAAAGTTGGAAAACCCACGGTGCGTACCGCTACAGTGTTAATGTTCTTGATGACATATTGTTTCAAGAAATCGGAAACTTGAGATGGGCTGAGTCCCTTTCTTAGGTGCTTTGAAAGCACCTAAGAAGCATAAATCAGAGCTCTCCGTATCGTTATGCCATCAATTTCAAAATTTTTTTGATCGCGTAGTGACCCGTGAAAAACTGTATGGGGCAACAAGATTTTAGAAAGTCCAGTTGTCCTGTGAAGTATCTCACAATATAATCCCAACTATTTCAAAAACAACAATCAAACAGGACACTTGTAAAGGAAAAATTGCCAAGTTGCGAAACTTGTTCGAGTTGACGATGCAACAAGGAAAACTTGTCAAGGAAAACTTTATCGTGCAGAACCAGCTGTTCTGATTGTAAATATCAATTACCAACTAGAAACTTTTTCTTCATGGTTTTAAACTGTTTGATACCTTTTGCGAAACTTCCAAACATTCTATGTTAAACATTGAACTTCTGAAGTAGTGATATCCGTCGACAGTTGTCAGTCGGCACCATGCAGACTCGTAACTTTTCCAAGGTCAAAATTGAATATAAATGAAATAAGTCAGCAAGACCTGGCCACACTGTCTCAATGCACAAAGTACTTAATACTAGCTGTTGCAATCGCTAATTAAACTAAATTTTATCAGTGGCAACGAGTGAAAAAAATGTGCTTCACATAGCTTACCGACAGTTAATTTAGATCTGTCTGCAATTTGCATTCTACTTGGAGACTTTTGTCTTGCAGGTCAGTATAGGAATCCCATTAGTGCAAACAGGACTCTGAAGCCCGGCACAGCAACTGGAAATATCCTATGGGAAATGTCCCGAAGACAAGCAATATGGGGTCAGACCTGCAGGACAGCAAGTCGATCCCGCGTGTCGACGTTAAATTACCTTTGGGTGGTACTGTACCACTCTGAATCATTTTAATTTTAAGAGGGCTGGTATTATCTCTTTCCACGGGGTTAGTGCAATGTCTTCAAATAATAATTTTCCTAGGGTAGCAAACAGCTTTCTAAGAAAACTCAAGAAAATAAATAAATTGTGGGAAACTCGAGGCAGAGGGGGAATGAAGATATTGAAATGACACCACAAAGTTCTCAATATGCCAGTTTTTTGGGACAAAACTAATGACTGCATATTTACACTGTATAGTTCAAACTGGTTGCAAATGCTTCTTCTAAAAGACCAAATAATTTTGTCAACACTTACAGTTGTTGATGGGCACTCTTCAGAGCCTTGGCAGCATAGCCCATATTTTTCAGAACCTCGGTGTTAGTATTTGCATTTTCAAGTGCTTCCCTCTGAAATTCGATGGTCGATAGTGTTCCATCAATTTGATTCAGTTGCTTTTCTAAACGCTTCTTTCTCTTCAATGCCATGAGAGCAGCTACAATACGAAAAATTAATTAAAATATTGTACTAAGTTAAATATATGTCGTCTTGGTCATGGAGCAATTTCTGTTGCATATGTACAAACGATATAAAACTAACAGACTGAAATTTAGAGCAAAATACCATAGGACTAACCTCTTTTATTTTTTGATGCGTTTTTCTTTGCCATAATGAGTTCATTTTGAATCTTTTTCTCCAAGAAATCACTCTTCTTCTGCAGTAGTTCCTCTGTTGAGCGCAACTTTTGTATCGCTTCTTGAGTTGTTGGTGCTTGCTCTTTCTGTTTACCCCCAAAAATCTTGAACATCTTGAAGCTAATTTTAATAAACTATCGAGAAGACGCTCGAATACAGCAAGATATAAACGAAATTGAAAACAAAACCACTATATTTTGATGAAGAAATGCAGAATCAAGACGATGAACTCACAAGCTTATTTTAATACCGTGACGTTATCGCCGAGCCCTCATACGGCAAATACTTCATGTAAGACCACGGCTCAGTACCTGCAGGCCCCGCTGTATTATGGGTTGGTTTTGTCGCTGCATGCGTTTGGGATGTGAAACAGAAATGTTGTATTTTAGAAACGTTTTCCTCCGGAAATGCTTGCATTTTTGAACTAGGTGTCGGTGGTTTGAAAAATGGTTGTAGTGATAAAGATGAGGGGCTTGCCGTTTGAGGCATCAGCCCGAGATATTCGTGAGTTTTTTCGAGGGTTGGAAATCAAAGAAGAAGATATTCACTTGGCTCCCAATCAGAACGGAAAGGCGTCCGGTGTTGCATTCGCTATTTTCCAAAATGATGACGATGCAAGAAAAGCTATGTATAGGAATGGACGGTACCTTGGGAAAAGATACCTGAATCTTTATCTGAGCAGCGTGAGTGAAATGGAGAAAATTTTGAAAGAAGGCATTCGCGAGCGAAGAAAAACTTCCAATGGCGATACAAACCATGATGAAGTTGATCCGAGTGCAAATGCCAACAAAGCAAACCCAGAAAGGAACAAGTCAGTGTCGGGACAAATTCGAAGCAGAGGGGACGAAAGAAATGCACGAACTTCGAGAAATCGAGTGGAGAATTATAGATCAGATAGAAGTCGAAGCCCATACAGATCACACAATATTGAACTGACTCAAAGTCAAAAAAGGCAAACCATTCTTGGTAGGCAAGCCATTGCTGGTGCTGAAACGCACGGAAGTAAGGATACAAGATCCGGATTAAACGAGTCACTGAAATCTCACAGGAGATATGAACGGCAAGAAAGTTTAGGCATACCTGCTACCATGTCAAACTACGAAATGCTAGAGCTTGAAAGACAACTAATTGAAAATAAAGGCTTCAGGGATACTGGTTTACAGAGCACTGTGGGCATGTTAGGACAAGACTCCACACTTTCACTTTCAAGGCTAACTCAAGATAAGCCATTTGGAAGCCGGTGGGGCTTCCCCCAAAATTATGAGGCAAACCACATGGATGTAGTACATGAACATTTGGAAAGGGGTTCTGTTCATGATAGAATGGTTGAACTGGTTAACCGCAGCCATGACATGGATTCACTGGCTCATAGTAGTAACCTTGGTCTTGGAAGAATAACTTTAGGACATGATCTTTACCATGGGAATGTAATTGGAAGGTATGATGGTGGTCCTGTGATGATAGGTTCTGGGGGAATCAGCTCTGTTCTTGAAAAAGTTGATGAAGGGCATGATCAAAAGCTTGGTCAAGAGAAAATACAAGGAAGGTATGATTGTTCCCTTATCCTTAACTATGAAAAAGTGGCCAGAGGTTATGGCCGTGATGCTGACCAACGGAGACTACAGGAGAGGAATAACTATAGCCAGAGCAATGAGAGGGTAGATGGACGCAGAGGTGGTTGTGAGGGTGATGATAGTAGGAGAGTGACAGGAGTGCGCAGTGATAACTATGAGAGGGAACACAAAGGCCGTGAGAACGTGACTAGAGGGCATCAGCATGGTGGTGAGCATGACAATGACATTATAGGGAATGGCCACAAGCAACAGAGGCTGAATAAGGGAAGCAACCACAACAAGGTAGATAGGGGTCATCAACATGGGGGTGACCAAAAAAGAGTTCATGAAAGGCCAGACCAAAGAAATGTGAAAGCAGCCAGAGGGCAGAAAAGTAGCCGTGGAGAATTAGCTGGACATCGTGATCATGGAAGAACAGCTGTTGGGTATGATAGTAACCATGGAGAATTAGCTGGACATCGTGATCATGGAAGAACAGCTGTTGGGTATGATAGTAACCATAGTAAAGATAGTAAATCGCTTGACCGTGATGTTGAGAGACCAAAGGGAAAGCACAAGGGGCATAAGATAAACCCTGAAGGCCATAAGATATCGGGAGGGTATGGTCATGATAGAACATCAAGCGAGCATGGTGGTGGAAGTGGAAACGATGGAAGGAGGCAGAGTGAGCTCATGAATGATGATGAAGATGATGAATCTAGAGGCATTTGTATCAACATGTTTGGCCTTCCATATTCATGCACAGAACCAGAAGTGGCGGAGTTTTTCAAAGGGCTTCAAGTCGTTAGTATACATCTAAGGAGAAACGTCTCAGGACCTTATTTTGGCAAAACCAATGGAGAAGCATTTGTTGTATTTAAGTCACTTGATGACTGCAGAAAAGCAGTTGAGCAAAACCATAAATTCATCCGTAACCGATATGTTAAGGTGAGAAAGTGTCCCAAGGAAGTCATGTTTGAAGCTATCCGAAAAGAAGCCGAGGTCTTTGGTGAAAAGCCATTGGTTGGCCATTCTCTGTCAAGGAATTATGCCGTTAATGAGTTGCACCAGGGGCTCAGTGTTGAGCTGAGTTCAACTACTCCAGCTGAGGTTGAGGTTGGTCATCTTGGCAATGAGCTCTCATCATTCAATTATCCCATTTCCAATCCAGGGATGGATGCTATTCCAAGCTTTAATGAAGAGGTGGTTCAGTCAACAGTGTATGGACATGCCAGTGATAACTGTGGTCATGATAGTGCACTGAGTCAGTTAGCCCAAGGTGCCAATATTAATGTGCATGACATCAAGGCAGGTTGTGTTGTAGGGATAAGAAATTTGCCTTCCACTGTTACAGCTGATGAAATCCTGGATTTCTTCTATGGGTTCAGTGTTATTCCAGACTCCATCCGCATTCACTACTTGGCCCCAGGACGATCCTCTGGCGATGCCATTGTGACATTTAGGGATGAGAGGGAAGCAAGGATTGCTACAGGGCAGCTGAACCACAAACCAGTTGGGCGGAGGAATGTTCAACTTTTTCCTGTATAACAAAGGCCCGAGTGCTGTACAATTGTGTGTATGTGTGTTTAAAGCATATCACACATTTTATAACAGGTATTGTGAATATTCTCAAGGGTATTATATATCACTCGTACAGACTTTTAAGACTCTATTAACATGGACCGAGTTTTTGGAACTATTCTCAAGAAAACCTAAAAATGTTACATGAACAGAAAACTGATGTAAAGTACAGGAACTGTAATTGTGTCAAGACATATTATCAAGAGTGATGAAGGTAAGATAGAAAAGTTAGATTGAGTGTGATTGAAAGACAGGAGATTGTTATAAACAGTGAGTGTACTGTAGATCTGGATGTACTGTGTCTTGGAGCTAGGAAGCACTTGATGTGCAAAGAGGCCTGTTTAAGCTGACTAAATTTAGCTGTAACCAAACTATACTAACCAATTTAACAGTAATACTTTTTTAATTATGAAGTTCAAGAACTTTAGAATACTGTAGAATGGTGAACATTTGAATATAGTGTTGAGGTGTCAGGTTTTAAAAAAACTGTACCACATGCTATACATTGTATGCAAAATAGGTTTATAAACACATTGGCATAATATTACAGTTTTACTGGTGGGAAAAGAAAAATCTTGTGATTGGTTATTACAATTATTCAGAATAGCAGCACAAGTTGCTTTGTTTAGTTTGCGTTTTGCATAATACTCAGATGAAGTGTTCCTTATGGAACATTTTAATTATGCAGAATAGTTATAGATTTACAT
The DNA here is from genome assembly GCA_025434805.1 of Antipathozoanthus remengesaui. NCBI lineage: Eukaryota > Metazoa > Cnidaria > Anthozoa > Zoantharia > Parazoanthidae > Antipathozoanthus > Antipathozoanthus remengesaui. The sequence goes on along the minus strand of JANSTR010173485.1, from coordinate 11,080 downwards.
GTTTGATGCATTTGCAATGTCATTTTAAGGTGGTCATTTCCAAACACAGAAAATATTTTTGTAAGAATATTTGGGTTTGCTAGTTTTCATGTAGGCGCAATGAATTTCAATCCTACAGTACTTGCAATAACATCTTTGTTTACAATTTCTTTCAGCACAATCAACTCTTTCTAATCTGACTGCAAGCCTTTCCACAGTCTTTTCAGTAAATTAACAGAGTTTGTTGCAGTAAATTGTCAATGAAACATAGAACTCAGTTTGCTAAATGACTTTGAACAATGAGTCAAAGTTCAAGTATCATAGACAGTGTTTGTGGAGTGATATGGAACGACAAATATTCAAGTCCAATCATCAAAGCTGATGAGGTCCGTTTTTCATTTGTATAACTCGATTTTTAGTGTGGTTATCCAAACATTACAGTACACCTTTGGCAAAGTTACATTTTGTTCTGACAAAATATAACTTTGGTTGTCATGTTCTAGGCTGTGAAAATATCTGAAATAGGTTTGTCCTTTAAATGCCTTGAACTTTAAGCAGACTAACTTGCAATAATTTTCAGCTGGTAAGGATATAAATACAGTACATTATATGATTCATCAACCAGGCTAGTCAGTGTACACCTGAGAAACAACTGAGAGTTGGAACATTTCAGAATTTCATTGATTGTGCTGAAATCTGGCAATTTGGCGAACACATGTTTTCGATTTTCAAGAAAGCAGAACTTGCTTTGATGATAGTTTTCTAATATTTCTGTGTTTGATTGACCACAGGCAAGGTATTTAGTTTAAGCATAAAAGAAGGTTTATTATTTTATATTACATTATATATCTATGTAGTTTTGTCCATGTTGTAGCAGCAAAAGATTATTCTAAAATATTCATTGATAGAAAAGCCCAAAAGTTCTTGAATTTCGAGAACACTTTATAGCATGTGAACACTTGAATCTTTAACTCTTTCACTCCTCCCATGTTATTTGACATCTAACTCTCTACAGTATGAAATAGGTTGATTAGAACTGGGAAAATGATCATCCACTCTAACTCTTTAAGATGAAATGCAAAATTCTCCAAACTAATTAATAGGAAATGTATGGCGACTGTAATGAGAATTTAGCAATGTGTCATTTGGCAATATAGTTGTGAGTGAAAGGGCTAAAGATATGCATCATACACTCAAAGAAAGTTGTCATGTTACAGAGTGACTATGCAACTACAGACATAGTAACAGTTTTTTAATTCATTTAGTCTACATTATCAACAAAAAAGTAATGGTTTGGTAATGAGAACGTATTGTAATTTTGTATCAAATACTAAATTTCTCCCCACCATTGCTAATAAAGTTAATGACTGCATAGTTATGATGCAGTGGTTGGGTGGTTGGTATGTCTGACTCGTAACCCAACAACCCTGGCCAGACCACTTGAATCCTTGATATCTTGAATCCTTGACTTGTTCCAGTCGACTTGGCTGTATTAATGATTACCGCCTGCTGGAGCTAGTATGTGATTGGTTGGTTAGTTTCCCATCAGAAGGGAGTAATCTACTCTCATCCGCTTATCACTGCAGAAACCAGGAATAATCGTCGAGAACTATGAGTCACGTGGCTCAAGAATTGATCTAATTTAACGACTGGATATACTGTGACTGGCGAGGACAATGTAGAAACACAGCGTTATTTTGATGAGATTTTGGGGTTGAGACTGTCGGTTGATGTTGTTACAAGTGAGTAAGCCTTTTTGCCGAGTGCATAATGGAAGCCAGGCGTGCTATTGTCAAGGTGTCAGTTTTATTGATACACCCACACAGAAAGTTTTACTTTGAAGAAATGTCAATTCAGATGTTCGGGGTCCTCGCATGTGCTTTCTTTGGTTTGTGTGAAAGTCGGATATCGCATGCTTTCATCTCCTGTAAAATAAAATCTTTAAGAAATCACGGTCCTTTGGTAACTGGGGATCGATGCTAGTGACAAAGGTTTGTAATAGGTTGTTATATTTTTTTGGAGGTTCAGTCGTTTCGTGTGAATACACTGAAATGCAACAATTTGGCAACTAATAAATTGATTGGCATCCTATAAATTTAAGTTACTATCGTGTGAAGTGAAATTTTGTGAGGTGTCCAAAGCTTCTCAATAGTATGAGTTACACAATCAATGCGGCGAGGTCTTGTTCAACGCAGTTATCCGGCCATCTCACTCCGCCTTCAGTTCGGTCACAAGAGTACTCAGACGGGATGGTTACATGATGAATTTGGTGTGTTGCAAGGTACTGGTTCTTCTGTTGAGCAATACGGTCCGACGATTGTCACGAGTGGGTGGCAGAATTCTTCGCTCAACTTCATTGGAGTTCTTCATTTAGGGCCATTCCTTGATGATTTTGGCACACATGCACAATTTACTTATATGTTTAGGCATGTATAGTCCTTTGGTAATATAGCGCAAACTTCATATGAATATGTTTAAATGCCCTTTATAATCACCATAGTCAACTAGTATTGAGTATAGAGAAAGTGACAGACTTACCAACACCGGTATCACGACTCTACTCTTTTTCTGTGAAGTATGCATTGTAAGTCCGCCGGTACTACAACAACGGCGCAACATTCCTGTCCACGTCAAGTAACACAAGTAATCCTGGCTGCTTCAGCGGGAAATATATAGAGTTACAGTACAACTACAATGATCAAAGCATATTTTAGACGTTGGACATTGATCAGTTTTGGTTAGTATTGAAGATCGTAGATCTGCAGTTGGGAAGTTGGATTTCGATAAGGGAAAATCTGGTGTAGCTAATTGCAGTTAGTCATGGTAAGTGCAGGCAAGATCTGTTCATAGGTGGGTGAAAGGCGTTGAAAAACTGGATTCATTTTCAGCAAAGGAAATTAGTTTTTGGTTCATTGCAGTGGTACTTAAAAAGGTGAAATCTTGAAGCTGCCATTTATTGTATTCGCTGATGACGATATTGTACAAGTACATGTTTGCCAGATTTGAAATAATGAAACTGTTGGCTGTGTATCAACAGAGAAAACTAGTTTGAGGTGGGTATGAATCATAATCGTTATTAGTTTTGTATTTTCATACTGTGCAAAACGTTCCTGGACTTTTTAATCTTTGAGAAATAAATTATGATCTCGGAAAGAACTATTGTTGTCCTCACATAACGCCCATAACACGTATTGTAACTTGGAGTAATAACACTGTTATTATATTCTTGGGAGTTGCTTTCTGTCCGTGCTGATTGCTTTGTTTCTCAAAGTATCGATCAATATCCAGTATAAATTCTCCTGACCTTGCTTTCTCTGGGTATATCACTATATCAGTTTATTAGTGCTGCCCTGCCAAACCTTGCTGGTTACCCCCTCGCTCTGGGCTGTATATCAGTTTATAGTGTTCAGTGACCAAACCTTGCTGGCTACCCCCTCGGGTTTGTCAGTGCTCAGCAGCCAAACCTTGCTGGTTACCCCCTCACTTTGGCTATATCACTACATCAGTTTATTAGCGCTCAGCGGCCAAACCTCACTGGTTGACTTACTCTGGGTATATCACCATATCAGTTTATTAATGCTCACCGGTCAAACTGGTTAGCCTCTCACGTATTTTGGCCCTATCAATTTATTAGTACTCAGTGGCCAAACCATAGGAAGGGGGTAGCCAAATCGATTTTAGGACGCCCCCTTACTGGTTACGCCCAGACTTACGTGTTCATCGCCCCTATTACCTTATCATTTACCCATAACTAACTCCCATCTGGCTTTCAGTTGGGATTTGTTTGGAAATCCCACCGTGGTCAGCGATTTTTTTATTCATCTCTGTGTGGTCCCATTCACTTGCTGGAGCTACCGTTCTGAAGGAATTATTTAGGGAACTTAAGCAACGACGACGGGAACGTCAACGAGAACGGCACCAAACAATGGACTTAATTGCTGAAAACAATGACCACACGCTGGAATGCAACCGCCAGGCCACTTTTAAACCGTCGTCTTGCAAAACAGAACGTGTAAAGCTCAAGTTTGGGGTTTTAGAGAGAACGTAAACGCCGGAACATAAACTAGCATGATCTTCGTTCGGCTCCAAGAATTAGGGCTTTTAATTTTTACTATTCGCATACGTTCACGAATACATAAAAAAACAAATAGATTTGACCAACAAAGACAAAGAAATCTAGGAACTCAAAAATCTAACAGCCGTTCTCGTTGACGTTCCCGTCGTCGTTGCTTAAGTTCCCTATTGGAATACTCGCAGAGCACTCACAATGCACAATAATTTAATCACTATATAATTTAGGAACTCTGTAACTTGGTTTCAAGATGGGGCCAGTGCCCTGTAATCCCAAAGAGTGTAATCTTTTATAATTATTTAGGAAACTATAGAACGTCTGACACTCGGCTTTGCTTTGATAGATGAGGTTCGTCCGTATTGTAGAAGGTTGATCTCACCGTCCAGAAGGCTCCGTTTAGAAGCTTGATATAGTTCTGTGATTCCGTAATTTGTAAACAAAAAGTTATTTTCAATTGTAGCTATATTCCAGTTGTTTATTTTGATCGCGATATAAATGTACCCAACCCCGTTAACACAGCCAATTTACTGGCCTGTTGGTAACCCTATTAACGGGCCGGTTCCACTGTATTTGAGTTTACGCCTGTGATGCATTGAGCAATTGAAACCGCGGCTTCCCGACCCACGGGTTACTTAACTGTGTTGCGGGCGCGGGGACCCGTGAATAATCGGATAACTGTGCGCGTGCAGGGACTTACACATGGCTGTCGCGGGAGTGAAGGTCCCGGGGAGTGAGCGCAGAGGACTGCAGATCCGAATATCCAGTAGTCCTGATTTAGGAGGGATTGCCCCGCTTTCGTTTTGGAATCATCGGCTCCCACTAGCCGACTTGCAGCAAAAATATTTTCGTAAAATTATCATATTAGTTATACAGTGAAACCCACGCTGAATTGCGAGTCGCAGTCATAATGAATGGTGCAAGATCTACAAAATAAATGGCGTGTAAATGAACAGAAGAAAAACTAGACACCACACATTTTAGCCATTGTATGAAGTAACTAGTATCGTATTTTATTAGCATTCGAATGGGTGTGACAACTGATTACATTATGTGCTGAAAGATCAATTTTAGGAATCTTTTTCACATAGCTATCTGTCTGATATTGTGAAAAACGGTGTTTAAAGGCTTTCAGACTGAAAAGTTGCCAAGATTGTTAATTCGTTTAAGAGCGTTCAATTAACTACTGTCGAAAATCTGACATTCTGCAAAGTTTAAAGGAAAACCTATTTAAAACGCAGAAGGGGACAAGGCAATTCAGGTACGTGTTTTCTAAATAATGGGTAACAGCACTAGAACTTTTTGTAAAATTTGAAAATCCACAGAAAACAAACACAAAAAAGTGGAAGGGGGGGGGGGGGGATAATGGGATAAGAGATAAAGAAAACATTGAAAAAACCTTAATGTCTTTCATTTTTAGACCAAAAAGGTTGTAATCTAAAATAGCGCCAGGTTGGGGAATTGATGTTAGAGGTGATGATGGGTGGGGGTAATACTGACTTTTTGATGTACACGCACAGAATACCACTGGGTAACACCTCAGATTTTCATGGTTTGTTACAGTAATCCGACCTGTTCAAATTAAGCCAAATGAAATCACGAATTTCTGAACTGATAAGGTTCAATCATTCAATGTACTAATCAATATGTATATTTTAAAGAAAGTCCATACATGTCTGTCAAGTGAAGAGTTGAGTGTTTCTGAATTTTGATTCCGATTGTATGTTTTTAGTTATTAAATTATTTCGTGAAAGAGGATCTCTGCAAACTGACCGGTTTCTACTCTACTTCCAAAAGGTCTCTTTTCAGTTCCATCAACAAAAGTGAATTCAATTCCTTCGCTCACTACATCTGCGCAACCGCGTCGGCCAAAATGCGATGGCGGGCCGTCGATTACGACCTCTAAAATATAACTTGAGTAACTTTCCAGTCGCACAGCCGTCGCAAAATACATATCGAAGCCGTAATACCCGTCAGTTTCCGTAGAATCACAGTCGAATTCGTCCGCAACTTCTTGCAAAGAGCTTTCCGAATTCGATTTTTTAAAGCATTTTAGTATTGCTTTGTAGGAAGACGACTCGCGACCGTACAGTCGCACACCATAAACTACCACCGGCACGTTGACGAAAAATTCAACGCTATTTTGCGGTCGTGCCCACCACATGTTACGATGATTGACTGCAAGGAAACGTTTGCATCGTTTGATTGACAATTCTGATGAGCCCAGCCTTGGAAGATTGAGAAAGCCTGATGACTCACCCGGAATGGCGTTGTAGACTCGTACAAGGCCATAGACCTCATCCTTCGTCAACAGATCCGATTTCAAGACGTACTCTGCAAAATCCTTTTCCTTTAGTAAAGGAAAGCGAATCTGTCGCACAATGTTTTCACCAAGAATCTTTCTCTTTTCATTCCCATCTGGGATTTTTCCTTTCCTCCGACATTCTCTTTCGGCCCATTTGTCCACTGCTTTAAAAATCTCGATTTCTGGCAGCGAAATGAGCTCTCGTTCTACAAAAGACTGCAGCAAAGTTCTATCGATGTGGAAGAAGGGGTCCGATTTCACTGATAGTTCTGTTTGTGCATACACAATATTCCAGCATCGTTTCACCAACCTACATTCATCGAGCTTTAGCGCATTCGGCAATACACAGAAGACTGTACTCGGATTCAAATTATCTTCCAAAAACTGAGAACATTTGAGCCCTAAAGTAGGGACATCATATTTCTTTGCTAGATATAGAAGGGCCAACACACTATTTCCGGTTATCGTCAGCTCGTCGCTGTAAACAAAACGCAAAAATTCTAGGAAGTTATCCAAGTCGCAGTCTGGCAGTTCTATCACAGACGCCTTCTCAGCCATCTCTCCATAAAACATGGAGAAAAACACAGGACTGCTGATGGCCAGGACATACTTGTGGGCTGGGATTGTTGTCTTTTCGCCGTTGTGACCCTTGATGACAAATGTGATGTCGCTGATGAGCGAATTGTTGAACATAAACTTATTTTTCTCTCTAATAGTATTACGAGTTGTCTGCCACGCACGTTTCTCTCGACACTGGTACTCTGTCATATTTCAGCTGGAGCAACCGTTTCGTTTCAGAAAATCAACCAAACGCAAAGGTCACCGATTGCGTGTCAAACAGCCGATTGAATCACACTATAAATACTCACCAAAACGCTGACCCAGGGTTCGGAAGCTGTCACACGGTTACCGCAAAAAACGCGCGGGCATCTCGCGGGTGATAGATCTTGGGATGCAAACCCTTCCTTTACTTACTTTTGTAAACCTTGTCCTTTGTGTTGCCATTAGTTATAGATTATATTAGTGGTGGTTTTTTCTTATATGAATCCATTGATATACGATTTTTATACAGATATTTTTTAGAGATATTTATAATCAAATTCAAGCATAATTGCAGTTCACTATACGGTGTGATGGTATCAGCGAACCCGCGGGTCCGGAAAAAATATCGCGGGTCCGAAAAAGAAATTCGCGGTCCGAAAAAATTGGCGGGCAAGAAAAACAAAGGATATTCAGGTTAACCAATCTAGTTTAGTGAAAACTGATGACATGTCTTCATGAGTTCAAGCCTCCAACGGTTTACAGTAGGAAGATACTCACTCTAAAAGTCGTCATTGCAGCGTCGCTATAAAGTGAGCTGTGCACTCCGATTATGTTGTGTATTTTCAGATTGATCCATGGAGGAACACCGCTAATACATTGCTGTTTGGGACAAAAATAAACCTCATTTCTGTAATAAAATTACGCAGGAAACGTAAAGGCTCATGTTTTGGGTTTTGCGCGCTATATTCCGCGTAAATCCTCGGGCATGTACAGTTCTTTAATTCTAGCAGTCAATAATCTTCCTGCCGGCAATAGATCTTGCATAGTTATTTTGCATACTTAAAAGTACAAGTTGAAAGTATTTTAAGAAAAAATTGATACTGATTCATGGGATAAACTTCTTCGAATCAGTCACCGAGTGTGTTCTTCGGGAGCAGTTCACACTGCCGAGTCTGTAACTTTGTCGGAACATTCACTTAACACTGAATAAGAGCACACTGGTTAAAGGCACACTGGTTAAAGCCACACTGGTTAAAGCCGCACTGGTTAAGGACACACTGGTTAAGGGCACACTGGTAAAGGCACACTGGTCAAGGGCACACTGGTTAAGGGCACACTGGGTAAGGGTACACTGGTTAAGGGCACACTGGTCAAAGGCACACTGGTTAAGGGCACACTGGGTAAGGGTACACTGGTTAAGGGCACACTGGTCAAAGGCACACTGGCCAAAGGCACACTGGTTAAGGGCACACTGGTTAAGGGTACACTGGTTAAGGGCACACTGGTTAAAGGCACACTGATTAAGGGCACACTGGTTAAAGGCACACTGGTTAAGGGCACGCTGGTTAAAGGTATACAGCTTTAGGGTACCGGCACTGGTTAAGGGTGCACTCAATAAGGCTATACTGGTTAAGGGCACACTGGTCAAAGGCAAACTGAATAAGGGCACACCGGTCAAAGGCACACTGCTTTAGGGTACACTGGTTTTAAAGGGCACACTAGTCAAAGGTACACTAGTTAAGGGCACGCTGGGTAAGAGTACCGACTAGTCAAAGGCACACTGAATAAGGGCACACTGGTCAAAGGCACACTGCTTTACGGTACACTGGTTAAGGGCACACTAGTCGAAGGCACACGGGTTAAGGGCACACTAGCTGGTTAAGGGCACGCTGGGTAAGGACACCGACTAATTAAGGGCGCACTGGTTCAGGGCACTCTGCAAGGTGAAGGGCACATTCCAATTGTTGAGTGAACACTGGTTTCGAAGTCATTAGGTGAGATGTGTCTTTCAAGTTTTGTTATACATCCGGCATTCATTGGCGGAAAGGGAGATGTGGCTTGGACACGAGTTGGAACGAGGGGAAGGAGGAGGAGGAGGGCGATAGAGTTGGTGCCATTGGTGTGCGCTCTGCCTCACAAACATTGGAAGTCCTCGAAGTACAATGAAACACTTTAGTGTAAATGTAGTTTATTTTCGGCGTTGGATGGTGATATTTTATAGTATCTACAGCTGAGAACAAACAACCTGCTGTCAACGTCAGTGGTCTCTTTCTGGAGACAACTTGTTAAATAAAACTGTAAATAATTTACTAATACACTCTCTAGGATATAGTTTGAGACGTGAAATATACAAGGTTCTTCTTAAACCAGCTTGTAGCGAAGTCGTCGAGTCTCCACTGCTCGTAACAAGTGATGGTAAGTTGTTGATAAAGCGAAACGAGAATCGATAACGAACGAAGTTAGGCAAATGAGACTAAGTTTTTGAGCCTCCACAAGGCAACAGAAAGAGAAATTGAATTGAATAGAATGAAGTTTTGAGTTTACTCACGGTCGAAACTGCAACCCATCATTCGGGTGTCGGCCTAATGGACTGATTCTAATGATGGTCTCAACTTGTGCAACTGGGTTTCCTTGCTGACCCTTACTGGTTTTAGAATTGCAGGTTATTCTCCATTTCGTGCTGGCTCGTTAAATAACATATAGAAACGCTTTCATTTGATACTCGTTCATGTGTGTACCTTGATACCAGACTCTTCAATGACACTCGATTCAGGAATAAATCACTGACATTGTTTATCACAAGTTTGTAGTATGAATTTTAAAACCTCTGCAAAATCAAGTTGCCGCTGTCAGTGAGGAATCTGGTAATACTCAGTTAGTCAAAATCGCTGTCATCATCGTCCATACCGCCTGTTGTTCCCATGCTCTGATTGGTACGATTGAGTGATAACTGTGATCCCAGGGATCCTTGCGAACTGAAACGATTAAGTGAAGTCTGGGAACCAGATTTTACAACATCCAGCCTACTTGCAGTGGGTGGGTGGAGAGCATTTTGAAAGGCCTGAAATTAAAAAAAAAGAATTTTATATATTAACACTTAAACGTATATGCTCACAACGGGAACATTAAAGTCGAGGGGGGAGGGGGTATTTGGACCCCCCCGTAATTTTCGTAATACTTGTCCGTTTGGAGTGAAATTTGCGCAGCCATCTCGGATTTGCGAAATTTGAATTTATTGCAATTTTTCCATTTATCACGTAACAAACCATGCACAAACAAATGTTATTGCCTTACAGTTAAAAATTACACAATAAAAATAGAAAAAATATTATGCATAAATTATGCATGATGACGTCACTTAGTGTCAAAACATTTCTCATTAAACTGGTTACAGCTACTGAAAGTTTGGTGGCAATAACTTTAAACGCTAATTTTTTAGACCCAAAAACCTACAGGGCCTGGGGGGGGGTCGAAATACCCCTGCCCCCTATACGTTTAAGTGTTAAGTAATAATATGTTAGCCGCATCTTTAATCAGGACGATAGAGCGCCATTTGCAAATTTGCGTTGTTAAAAAGGATTGTTATTTTAAAAGTATTTGTATTGATGACTCAGTGCCCTTCAACCCGAGCTCTATTTTCTTTTCAGATTCAATATAAACAAGACCTTGTCGTGCAGCCTCGTATAATTACGTCACATATATAGTAGTTATGCAATGTTTTCGAGTGGGATACCGTGGTGTATGTCACGCGCCACTTGTATTAAGAAAATAACAGTAACAAGTGGCATTTCCACAATATCCCACGAGAAAGCATTTCATAACTCATTTATCCCATGCCTTAGAAAATAGACTTAAATCTTGGGAGTTCTTCATCAATTCCCACGTCTCTGCAACAATTTATATTTTATTCAAGAAACACTCACGATGTTGATCGACAACTTCGCCATTTAGGAAACGCACACACAGAGTTTTGGCACCATTTCGGCAGTCACTAGAGGATCAGGCATAGCAGAGTTGGTTATAGTGTGCTGCCAACTGTACTAGAGGTCCCCAGTTCAATTCTCGGTGATCTCAATGTCTGTTTCGACTTTCCTCTGATCCGTGTAGCTGCAGCTTTAACTACCCATAAAGCTAGAACATTGACAGAGGGAGGGGGGGGGGGTTAAGGGCGCACCTTTGGGGAG
>JANSTR010173374.1:0-16568 GCA_025434805.1 Antipathozoanthus remengesaui | reverse complement strand
AAACTTTAAACTTCAATTTGGTTACTTACAAAACTGTGGATGGAGTAAAACCATCCAAGATCGCAAGTGATTCTGTTGCGATTCTTCCGACGTTCACTCAAAATATCAAAACACAATTTCTTTCCGGGCCGGAAAGAAATCCGCCATAAAGTTGAAAATGATGCGCATGCGCATACCGTAACTGAGCCCTTTCAAATAGCAATTATGAAACAGGATTGGAACTGATTATCATAATTTGCTTAAATTGCCATTTGCTTAATTGCATCCGTTCTCTTAATTATAATTACTGGTAGACCTTATGTGTACGATTATGTGCGATATCGTCCTTGGTAGCACGTTGCGAAAACCACGCCCAGATAGTACGGTATACATTTCACTTCAAATTCTATAACCAGTCGGTATTCCCGCTTGTTAAGTGTAATTATCGCCTTCGGGCCGTTAATGCTATCATTAACTACCGTTTGCACACTGGGAAGGATTATTATAGTAAGCTCAATTTTAAGTGAATTATTATTACGAATCAATAAATAGTAAAATTTTGATTTCAGTATTTCAGGCACAGTAATAGCTTTCGTGTAGAATTCTCAGTTTATATTCCTATTTAGAAAGAATTTCATAATTTATCTGCCAATACAACTGTACAAAATAGAGAACTTCTGGGATAGTTTAGCAAGTTCAAGAACCGATGGGCTGTTTGAGTGTTCACCGACTTGAAGGAACGTACCACGTACCACGTACCACGTACCATGTACCATGTCTGGTTCTTTTTACCTTAGGAGTATTGGGTCTCAGATTTAACTACAATTATTTTGATTTGTTAATTCAGTTTGCGTTTTGCAAAATTCTACCACTACACAATACATGCATATCGGGTGTTAACCATGTATAGGGCTTACCGACCGTCACAATCATATTTACTATTATTCATACTTTGTTTTGTCATTTTTATATTAGGATCGCAATCCAATAAAAGGGTCAGACCTAGTTTTGTTGTGTAGTTTTGTTCGAACTCCGCGAGGTAAACAGGAAACGCAAGCTTTGCATTCATCCTAACATCTTTGACTAAATTTGAACGTTCTTTAATAGGATAGAATAAAACTGATTTCTTTATATTCTTCGACAGTCTTTGGTTGGTTCAATGGACTCAAATATCTCACTGACCAGAGGCATGTGAAGCCAACACTGACAAACTTCCTTCATGTCATACGTTATTTGCTCATGTCAATTTGTAAGTCACTATATAAATCTCTGTCTATTGTATTTGAACATGTTTCTAGTGGGGAAAAACCATTAAATTTTTCAACAACAACTTTTTAAACCCTTTCGGTCAGTTATTACCTAAATATCATTTTTGAGCGAGTCATACGCGAGAGATACTGACATGACAACAAAATTTGGCAAGCGAAGAATTCTTCAGATTTGGCTTCATTGAACAAACAATCATCAATCATCGTGTGAGATACAATCTTCGAAAGAGAACTATTCAATGGTTTTAGACTATACTGAACACTTTAACTATGGGGTAGTTCTGAAAGATGAAGTAGCTCTTTCATAAATACACAAGTTTTTGGTTTCCTTACTTCTGCAGCTATGGGCGGCTCAGTTGAGGGTGGACTCCATTCATCGCAAACGGCGCTCTTTATCTGTATTATTGACGAGTTTCAGGATATGAAAACACAATTCCTTCCTTATAGGATTAGCGAGCCAATATCAATTTGACCGGACGACACAACATTGCTTTGTGATAATACTTTACAAAACTACAAGTAACTAAATTATTCCATGTTTTCAAATAAGCTATACTTTGCATTTGTCGACGATTCACAACTAAGATTTTTGAAAGGAAATCTTTGACTCTGTACACATATATATCAGACAGTAAAACTGAAGTGTATATTGTGGAACTTATCAAAATTCCCAATATAGGAAGCGATGTTTACTTATATTAATCAACCTTTATTATTATGAGTTATGATAATTATTAAAGGGAAGTATTTGTCCTTGCAAACATGAAATGTGCGCCATTTGATAGAAAATTCGCTAATCTCTGAAAATATTTTCACATTTGCTTAATTGCTGGGAGAAAGAAACTTTTTCGGTCTAACTCCAGCGAAAATAAAATCAACTTTTGTCTTCAAAGAGCTTCAACGCGAAGACGAGTGAATCATTCTCTCTTACTCGTTCCGGGTAATATTTTCAAGAGCGTTGTTGATCCTTTTAGTTGGAAGTTGTTTTCCTATTATTTCTCCTGTACTGCAATACAAACTACGATATTACTTTCTCGCAAATTCATTAGGGTTCTCTAAACTATTGTACAAGAGCCAATAGGAACGCTATCATTTAATAGCAGATAATGAATCACACTGCATTCATATCTTGTAATAATCTAACAAGGTAGCTCACGAATCGAAGGCCGGTGGAAGCTTTCCGGTCATAAATTTGTAAAGGACACCGCGAGAGTTCGCTCAAATGAAACCATTTCGGAAAGACGGGACGCACATCTCAGTACGATGCAATAGCAGATACATGAAAATGTTTAAATTATTGTCTAAAATTGTATTCCTCATTAATAAAAACGTACTTTTCTTTTAACTAAATTAGGCTGATTTGTTGGTTTTCATATATTTCATATTAGCACTGAAAAACAAAGGTAGTTTAATTTTCTCAAGAGCGGAGGTACCATGCAATATTCAACGTATATTTCAACCAATCTAACCCCCCGAAAATTTGTATTGGAACTTTCATACATAGATTTTACTGCTAATGCGAACAATTTCGTGAAACTTAGAACCCTTTCAATTATTGTTCTTTTCTGAACGACATCAAAATCTGATCAAACGGAGAAGTTGTTTTGACTTTGCAGCTCTCGGCCCAGGCTCTTTTTCACTTGAATGAGGTCAGCGGTTCTCAATTTTGAATAGAAATCAGTTGTTCTTAGCTTTGAATATAGATTACTTGTTCCTGACTTTGAATATAGATCACTTGTTCTTAGCTTTGAATATAGATCACTTGTTCTTAGCTTTGAATATAGATCACTTGTTCTCAGCTTTGAATATAGATCACTTGTTCCTGGCTTTGAATATAGATTACGTGTTCTTAGCTTTGAATATAGATCACTTGTTCTGAGCTTTGAATATAGATTACTTATTCTGAGCTTTGAGTATAGATTACTTATTCTTAGCCTTAAATATAGATTACTTGTTTTCAGCTTTGAATATAGATCACTTGTTCTCAGCCTCATTATTGAACTATTGTTGAATTAGATTTTGCTTATTTCTTGTCCAGCAAACCTTTCCATCAGGGATTAAAACTTAGCAACCTAGCCGGTTTATTGCCATCTGCATCTCAGTTAGTGCACGGCATTCACACTCACTGGGTTAGAACCGAGACCAGAGTTGATAAGTATGAGAGATCGGTTCTCTTGCCTTCACCTTTTATTCGGGTCGGCACATTAAAAGTTTTAGTATCAATGAAACGTTTTTATAATAATATATATTGTGAAAATTCCTTGTCCAAATGAAAATGGTTACTAATAAGGGTTTCCAAACTAACTGCAACATCCACTGCTTACTACAATACAGAGAACAAGCAAAGTCTGTCAAACAACGTAACCTTAACATAGAATATACCAGCAGAATTATTAGTATAAAATCATCACCTATTATATATTTTACAAGGTTTTTCTTACCACCCAGCAAGATTAATGTTATCGCAGACAGAAAGTTGTGATGTAGGATTCTTCACTCGATAAATAAGCTGAAAGTATGTGGATTAAGATCGCTTTCTGTTCACGGCTTTGTTATGGAACGAGTTCTCCGCACACAGATGCGTTCAGCTGAAAGCTTATATCGGTTTCCAAATCCCGACTCACGACACACCTTTTTGACTCATGTGCAACCTTTAATATATAATTTCTGTTTTGTTTTGCTTAGTAACCATAAGCTAATAGTTACTGTGAAATGAGGTAGACTCATCTATATCATTATTTGAAATTATTTTTAATGTATTTTGTTAGCAATCAGTATTTTAGATAATTTTAAAGCGGTTAAACCTTATCTCTATATAAGCGCTATATAAATGGCATTTATTATTATTAGTAGTAGTTTGGGCTTCGTTTTCAAAACAACCCCCTGCTGACTGCACGCGAGCATCTGTGTACACGCTCTGCTGGCGATTGTTTTCAGAATGTTTGCTGAAAATTCGCCACTTTATACTCAATTTCCGTTTCGAAACTTTTTGGAAAATGGAAACTGAAAAATTCTGGTTTTAAAATAATAATTCACTGTCTGTTAATTTAGTTTTGCTTCCAGGCAACAAATGAAAAAACTAGAATTTCCAGAGTATTTGAAAACAAAATCGGTGACTGTAATACAATTAATGTTTGTATTTCTTGTGCTTGCCGCAGGTGCACGACATCTCCTTTCTTATTGTTTTCAGTTCAATAAATTTGTTGTTTCTTTCAGTTACAAGCTGTTAGCACATCAAACTCACCGTAAAGCGTGCACGTTGCCGACAAACTATTCTCCTCTTTACTTAAGCAGCAAAAATTCAAAGGTGAAACTACGGGTGAGAAAATTGGAAAATGTTAGCTTTTCCTCTTTTCATCTTTTTCAAAGATGACGATGGTCAACAAACATTTGAAGCCCACACAGTTCATAAACTAGCTGTTTCGGTGTATTTTATGTTTGAAGATAAAATTCTGTTCGGTTGTGTGAGTTATTGTGCTTGTGAATAGGCATTGAGAGCAGTACTGCACATATCATTTCCAACATTTCCTGGTATATGAAAAGTCTCCTCCTTCGTGGAATAATGGGTAAGATAAAATGACCAAAAACAAGTGAAATATTAGGATCAGTTGCTCTTTTAATTGACAGTTTTATTTGGTAGAAATTTAATTGTTTTTCCTTTTTTCTGAGAACTGAACCAACACATAGAAACATTGTTTTGATATGAAGATATTTCCACTGGATATTAATGTTGACTTTGCGAACATTACTGTCGCAATGCGCTCACTTCAAGAAAAACTCGTCGCAAAACAGGTTTCTTGGTAATGCAGAGCAAGCAAATGCAGCAGCAAATTAAGGATCCTGTCGACGTGAAATATTATGTAACACTTGTGTTTAACACAAGCAATCGTTCATTTTAATGTATGGCCATATATGGAGTCCATCTTCATTCTAATGCTTAAGAATCCCCAGTCATCCGCAATCAAGTTATCAAATAAAACTTTGGTAGTTATTAAACAGGCAGCTGATTGACAAAAAAGTACAAATTCAAATCCGAGGTTATCGTGCTGTCAGTCACGTTTTTAAGTTTTTCAAAACTGCTGCTCAAAAGAGAAACAGTTGTGGTAGCAAAATTAATTGTGATTTTTTGAGAGCGGTACTCGAAGATCAAAAAATTGATTTCATACATCTCTCTTGTGTAGCACGCAAAAGCGTGCCCGCGATCCTTTAATTAGGGTTGGAGTGACAACATGTCAATTGTATGACATACAGGTTATTAGTTCTGTCGGTCTAGCAACTTTCTTGTTTTCCCATTTGGTTGCACGATGACCTTGCTATCTTATTGATAATGTTTGGACTAGAATAAAGTGGACTACAGCCTGTAGCAGGGAGATTGTATCGTCCAACTGCCTCGTCTTAATTTTTCCGTCTGTTGACTTGGTTTTGGTAAAATTAATGATCTGAAATCTGATACAACAAGCAATAATACACAAGTAGGTACAAAGCCTGGAGAGATGACGTCAGATTATAAGAATCGATTTTTCTTGCATTCGTGTTAGCGGCTCTTTCTCATTAGCCACACAAGGAACGAAACAAAAGCAATGCTCTCCAACCTTAGCGCATAAATCGCCAAACTTCTCCTTTTTCAAAATACCTTGCTTTTTGAATATCCAAAAGTTACCATCATGAGTTTGATAAAAGCCTGCAACTGAATTTGCCTGAAATTCGTGATTTGAAATATGGGTTGTGTTACGTTAGCCCTCGATAAGTGGCTCGTTCTTGTATCCTAATATAAATTGTTAGTGGAAGACTGTAAAGTCTAAAGAGTTTGCTTTTTCCACTGATGACCTGGCCTAACCAGACAGGATTGCCTTCTAGGACTATGATTTGTACGTATCCAGGTAGGCATACATTTCTAAAGTTATTTGATTCACTGACTTTCTCGAACGAATTATTGATTGGCTTAAATGTGCAGAGTGGAAGGGGCAGGGGAAGTCTCTCCTCGTCCGCTCGCTCACCTTTTTTCCCTTGGTGAGCCGCTATGCAGGTTACAGTTTAGAGTGGAAAAAACTAGTTATCAAATGGGATGTGAAGATTGAAGAGTAGGCTATACGTCTATATAAATCCATTCTGAAACTGACTGCTGATTATTTCACTTTTGAACTAAATGGAACGATTCACGATACCTGTAACAGTAGGTGAATGTCAGACTACTTCTCCGTGCCGTCATTGTCGCGAATGTTAACTTGAATGTGTTTTGCGCCTTAAACACACAGCGTTGGCCACGAAGTGATGGAACCGTATTCAAATCGAAACAGAAGATTCACCTTCATCTTTCGACTTTCATGGACCAAGAAAAAACGCGGAAGTACTGATACATTATCGTTTTGCGCAACTGAAATTTAGCGATGAATCTGAAATTGAGGCTTGCCGGAAGTGTTTCGGTCATTGATAAGAACAATTTTAAACAAAACATGATGCATTATGGTATAGCATAGTTGAAGTCTTTTTAAGTTCTTGAGCCTAAACTATGCTCGACATCTGGTCAGTCTTGTATTATAACCAACTGGATTGCCTCCAGCCAGTTATGGTTTTTAAAGTATGTATAATTTCAATTTGTTATTATTTCAGTATTTCATAGAACACCTGAAAATTAACTAACTTGTAAGCGTGTTTCCACGTTAAATACAGATATTAATTTATATTTCATTAGAAATTTAAAATATGATAATATTAAATTATGGCTTGAAAATGAAGGAAAGGAAGGAAAGGAACGACACGGTTAACAGGCACAAATGATATTTGAGCGTCTATAAAACCTGATGGATATTTACGCGTCTATAAAACCTGATGGATATATAGATTTATTTATACTTTACTACAGATAATTTCGAATACAAAATAACTTGCTTTATATGACATGCAAATGCTTCTGTACTTGGTCTTTAGAGTTCACGTTCTACTTTACAATATATGTAACAACAACAGCAACTACAACGACAAATTATCTTTATAAGTATGATGAGATAGTTCGGTCCCGATTTCCGTTCAATAATATATATATTTTTTATTTCATATTCTTCTGAACTAATTTAGTTGCTCTCTTCTCCGGCAGGAAATAATTACAATTCGTACCCTTAGGGGAGCAGGCCAAGTATCGGTGAGCTCTTCAAATATATTAATACTGTGTTTCAAATAATTGTGATCTTCTTGATCTTTCATGAAAAGATTGTCGATTTCTTACTCGCATTTTCTTTAATTTATGCTCGTTTTTTTGCGAATAATTTTTTTTTATCCTAACCACAATATACATAAGTTCTTAAAGGTTCTAATAAAGCTATCTCGAAGGCCTTGCATCGCATAAAATGCAGCCGACTGAAACCTACTTGGAACTCTCTGAATATGTCGACGCCACGTCCCCGTTGACTAATAGCGATAAGCTTTACTCGTAAAACATCTGCAGGTGTCGGTCCAAGGCCTCAACCATTGATCAGTTTTAAATCGTACGGAAGATAATTTAAGTGAAGTTAACTCTTTCGAACGGATAGTTTTATTCAGTGTTGGTATGATTGTCGAGTCGAACCTTTACAAGTTGCTGTATAAAGCCAGTACAGCAATTTCTATCAGGGAGGCAACAAACTTCATAGGGGGGGGGGGGGGAGGTATGCTCTCCTTTGTCTCTATACTTGAACTTTTTGTCTATTTTGCATGGGGGAAGGGGTGGGGCAATTTCAACCGTAATAGCCTAACTGGAAAATACAGGTCCTAGTCATTTATGTGTCGTTTGTTCCATGAATTGGACTTGTCGAGGTATGCAGGGAAAAGCCTCAAAACAGGCCATTTACATTTTATCTCACCTACCTAACGAAGCCGACTTGTGAGAGAGACTTATTCGGAGACTGTAGGAAAACAATTGATCAGTTATCGACGACTGATGCCAATTTCTCATTGCATGCCTAATAAGGACAACTACTGAACACTCCGGGACAGAACAAGCTAACTCGTGTGAACTTCTATTATACAGCTCAAAGTTCTGGCCTTTTGATTGGTTTGGCAATAAACATGTACTTGGTTCAGAGTGTAGAGGACTGTGATGCGTGATATATGATTTTGCAGATCAACGATCTCAAAACACTCGGGCTTACAGAGAGCGCAATTTCTTCTCTTATTTAAAAAACAAATTGTCGCTACTGAATCGCTTAAAACATTTCTTGTAGAGATAGATTGATGTCGTAAAGTGTTAAAATAAAGTATTGGATACTGTTCTTATCTAGAATCATATACACCCGTTTGTCCCGATCAGGAATGTCATCACAAAATCACCAAATATGTGCGGTTCGAATCCTTGCGACAGCTGAAATGTTGTTTCTCGATTCCGGATATTTTCATGCATCATCCACAGATAATCCTTTATATCGAGTTCTGTCTAATCGCGAGTGAATTGTAGAAACAAGTGTTAACATAGTTTTAAAGTTATGTTATTTTTTTTAAAAACCTAAGATGTGAAGACGACAATATTGGAAAGATGGTTGTTTATTAATGTTTGTGTCAGGTATTAAATTCTGGCGTCTCGCTTAACCACACATTTGTCTTGTTTTCTGGGTGTGGCATAAAACCTCTCTCAAACAGGTATAAATGTTCTGTAAATGTTCTAGTGCATCTTCATGCTTTTTGTTGTCGTTGTATCAGTCATAAAACGACTAACTGAATGACAAGGCACAAGTTGGGTATATCAGTTTTCTATATTTATTCTTATATCTACTGTATATTTTATTATGAAATGTTTTTTCAACAATGTTTTATATGCAACACCACATTCTCGAAGAACCTTCACTAAAAAGTAGTAAAACTGTTTTGATGGCTGACATGCGAAACACATACAGTTCCAATAACAAGGAAAATTGTAACTAAACCGACCAGTTTCAAAATAGCACTTTATTCATTTGGTAGCTTTGACATAAAAGAACAAGTAGAACTTTTCGTCTCAGCAAATTTGTGTTGTTGGATATTTTTATTTGTTTCACTTCTTCCGTGAAACAATTTTTACTAGGAAACATACGTCCAGTTCAAATCCGTCCGCGCGTTGTTTAGCTTCAGTTGGCTGACTTCAGACTTTGCCGGTTCACTTGTCTTTATTCTCATTCCATTTGTGTGAACTAGAATATTTGAATTTACAAATGTCTCTTGTTGTCGCATAGGAAGAATTGTTTTGAAGTACATGTAAACCCCAAATATTTTATTTTTCTTGTTCATAATTTGAATAACATGAAATATGATTGACTTTATCAAGATGTTCTTCGGCGTCAGTTTTCTATTTGTTTTCTTCATTTGTCGGCGGGAAATTGATTCATAATTTGGCGTCTACGGTCATGTTTTTACTTTCCTTAACTGATTCGATTTGTTGTGTTAGTCTTGGCGAAACCGTCTACACGTAGCAGACCAAAGTTTCAGTCGAACACTACAATGAACTTGCAAAAACGGGCGTGTTCTTGCGATGATGGCGTTTGTGCTATTCATATTGATATCGATCTCTTTTCCAGGACTACTAAAATTTATATTTTTTTCTGAAGAATTACTTTTATTAGCTTTTTACGTTAAATTTGAAAAAGATTGCAGTACTGGCTTCGTCTTCAGTTATTCGATCGTGTTGCTGGATCAGAGTGGATCCACAATTTCAAAAGTAACTGAATTTTTTTGAAGATTGGGTAAGAGAATGAGAGAAAAGTCGAAGTACAACAAATCCTGATCAGTCAGATCCTTCTTGACTGCAGGCGCTAATTACCAAATGCAAATGAAACTGTCTAAAACATATACCATAACTGAAATGTTACAAGTTGACCATTTCCTGGAAGCCATACTCACAGAAACAGAGTATAGCCTAAAAGTTAGTTTTTCCTGGTTGGGAACAAATGAAAAATGTCAAACTGAGAACGAGAGATGACAAACCGAATAGTTCTTTTTTTCTGCTGTGTTGTGCGCTTTTTCCGCTAATCTTCCTTTGTGGTGTGCAAGGTCCTGACTGCGACATTAATTAAACCCGCGGTCGAGTTAGTTTTGCCTAGCCAGTAACGTACACAAGTTGGTTCAGCAGGGTGGGAGAAAGCATTCAAACACAGATAAAATAGATTTAAGACAACTTATAGTTTTTGTTTGCTGTTCAACTCTTGCATGCTTAGTGCACTGAATGGGAGTCCAGGGGACATAACACTATTATCGAGTCTTTTTTCACTTTTACTGCGGTTATGCATTATGGCGGCTGTACTGCAAGAAATATGTAAGGCATGCATAAGGTAAAAATAATTACTTACGAAATCAACTTATACAATTTCGTCTCTTCATCATACAATTTGCTTGGTGTGATTTTTGCAATTGCTGCATCGGAGCATTAGGTCTGTGATATCGATCTGGTGTGTTTTATCTTGCAGCTGCAAAATATGTAAATAAATCGCAAGACAGATTGTGTGTTATTTCCCCAAATCAACGATTATTGGTTCTAGTTAAATATTTATAAACGAGACGACATAATTGCCTAATGCCTTTCGAATTTCTGTTGTTTAGCTAGAGTTTTATTGTACTTTTAATAACAATAAACTTTCAATGAGTTACTAGTTCAAGGACAATACAGGATTATTTTGACACTTTTCAACCAGTGTGCCATTATGAAAAATGAAATCAACTTCAATAAAGACAACACCATCAAATGGCAATGCCAAGCGTTCTTTTTGACCGATGTCGACGAATTGCTGGTTCTTTTTAAAATGAATACTCCGCAATACATCACTTTGCAGAGAACTTACAAAATGAGGCAAAATTATAATTCCAATAAGGAAAATTAATATTGAAAGTGAAACTCTTTAACAGATAAAAACTTCTCATATTGCTATTGAAATAGAGATTGTCTTAAACCACAACAATCGCTTTCAAATATGAAAAGAGAAGATTAATAAAAACACAGTGGGGCTGCAATTTTGTTTCTCCCAAAGAGAGAAAAATTAGGTTTTCAAGTTCACTTCCCTGGCAGCATTCGGTAGTGTTACAGTAAAATGTGACGCTGATATTCTCAAGATCTTTTCACATTTTCATTCTCTGTTATCATAATATATGCAGATCAGCATAGACGACGTCTGTTTTACCTAATTTCCAAAGACTAATAATTACTTGTGAATGTCGCAGGATAATGTAATTCATTTCAGGAACTCTCATGAAATATTTATCAATAAGTTACAGTACACATTAATTGATTAAATTGAAGCTCAACTCTAGAATCTTTGGCAGAGCATAACGTTGCTTGTGATGCTGCTGCGTGAAGATATATTTGAACGTAAAAAGCTACAGAATAAGCAAACGCGAAGTAGATAAATATCGACTTACGTGCAGAAGACGAAATAGTTTTTCAGATCAAAAGCCAAACAACATTTTGAAGAAAAGCAGCAGATGCAGCCCCCCAGCTGGTAATTAACAAGTCGTCTTTCAGTCAGTAAGTGCATGTTTCGTCAGAACTTCACATAGCGGATTAATAAATGACTCTTTGCTTTGATAAGCACTGATATTGCTGATAGTTCTTTTGAATCGTTTGTGTTAAAAAAGTATGAAACCATTTACTAACTTTAACCCAATTTATCATCAATAGCATTTGATGTTTTTTGAAGGTGGAAGGAATTCCTAGTTCCTTTTTTAGCTTTCACTCTGTCGATCAAGGATTAACTGACCGTAAAAAAAGATGGCGGCTGGTACATTTACCCATAACTCCTAGCGCTCGAAAACAGGAAATGGCTCATAAAATCGTACAGAAAGGGTATAAAAACTTCAAACCAAGCATACACAATGTTGTTAGTGAATTGTTAAGTTTCACCAAACAACGGTCTTCCATGTTCAGCTGATTCGTTTCGTACATTTTCAAAAACTCATGAAACTGCTTGGCCACAGAAAGAAATTGTTGAAAAACAAAACAAACGAAACCCTTGGAATTATTTTTCATTGTGACTTCATCCGAAAAACTTCATGAACTTCCATTTATTTGTGCATGCGAAGCACGAAACCGAACTTGCATATTGAGTTCTTGGTAGTTCTGTTTTCATTTATTTATTTTTTTTAATTTTCAAGGACTTTTCAAGAGCAATTTTCAAAATTCGATTTTTCCAGGACTTTTCTAGGCTTGGATTTTGGTTTGTAAAATTCAAGAACTTTTCCAGGATTTTTCAGGACGTGCGAACCCTGTAAACACTTTATAAACTTCATAAAAACCATCTAGTCTGTAGGATATGATTAAGCCGATTGAGATAGTACACTCATTTAATGTGTCATTAACTGCATGGCTAGAAGCAATGACGCGCAACTGCATGCATGGTTGACTACTTTGGGTTCGGAAGGTGATACCGACGGTACATGATTAATACTGACCTTTGTAACTGTGTAAGGCCATTGATTAGAAAACGTTTCTTGTAGTCAGAAAGTCAGCCAGAAAGTGATAACGACAGATATGAGCGACGGCAAAATGCACCGACTTTCCGAATGCATGCATGAATCACTCAAATGTTGCCCCATATCATTTACTTGACTCTAATTATTATTTCCCTTTTTTATGATTTGTAACAGTGGTTATAGCTGTTAATGAAAGTCGATGTTATTTACACTTTATGGCTATAATTATTGCCTCGTTCTTATTTGCAAAAGAAAACACTTACAAGGTTCAAATCGAAACTCTACTTTTTAGAATTTCTCAAGATTTTCAAATGCACTTAATTAATATATATGTATGAGTATAATTCATGAACTATTAGCAAAAATTATGTTTACCTTGAACTAAAAACACTGTCTTCCAATAATTTTGAATGATTAAGTATAAATCTGGACATTCAACATCTCTCTGAGCATATCGCTGACTTACAGGAAATCTTGTGTTTTAGCATTAAAGCTGATTTTAATCTAATGGCTGCATTTGCACTCTTTTGCTCTGGTTGTTTACTTGCTACATATTTGATTTTCAATTTTAAACTTTTTGTCCACGCTTTTCGGATAGCATCTGTTAATGGCATAACCTATATTGTCCACACCAAACTTTTTCTTCTTGATTTAATCCGTACTATAAACCACTTCACTGTGGTCCGGCTAGTGTATCACCTACTCGTTTTATTTCTCCACCGTTTCATTTCTTACAAAGGTGCACAAGAGGATACTCTAACACGTATTATTATTATTATTATTATTATTATTATTATTATTATTATCAGTGGTGATCATTACAAAAAACTGGCAGATTTTTGCTAAATACCTTAATTACATGTTGATTTCAGTGTTATTCTGTCTAGGAGTGCCAAGAAATGAAGATGGCTTTTAGTTCAGCATTCGGGAGAATTTGATTGCGGTTCGGTTGTGGGCATAAATGTGTCCACTCCCATACTGGGAGGTGTTGTGTCGCCAACAAACGGCTAACGAGGAAAATCTGACGTTTTACTCTAAAACAAGCTGTGAAAATGGTCTCAAAATTAGATTTATTGTTTAGTTTTAATTTTATCCGTCACCTTAAGCTTACTATTTGCTTATTCTTATCTGTTACATTACACAAAGGACAAAAAGCGCGCACAAAAGTGTCTTAATTCATCGAAATGGTTTGAACCATGGATATGAATAATTAATGAATAAGGAAAGTCTTATTCCTTCTTCTGATAATTTAATTTTAATTTTTGTTTCAAAACGTAAAATTGTTCAGAAAACCATAATAAACTCCTAGTAATTGAACTGAGGAGTACCATGAGTACGGTTTGATCCACTGGATGACAGAACAGTTGTTTGAGCGTGAAATGCAATTTTGTCACTCAGTCAACAGGGACTGAACGTGGCGGAATTGTAGTTCGGAAGGAATAAGCAGTTTTAATACTTGAATAATGCTTGCTACTTCACTTAGCATTATAGCTTTAAAGGCCATGGATTTATTTTGCAATCGATCATTCGATCAAGTTGATCGAACAACCATTTGACTCTTAATAAGATGTGGTCACAAGAAATGTCATATTTTCGCAGCTATTACCACCGCAAAGAAAGCAAAATAGTATTAGTGAATTAAAAATGTCAGGAAAAAGAGCTTTTTATCCAAATGTCATTGATTTACTTTAAGATGTCTAGGAAAAACTGGCAGAGTACTAAATTATTACCAACTGAGTTCGACGGCAGTAATCAGCATTCGCGAATAGAACTTTAAAATTCTAAAAGTGTGATAAAAGTTCGAGTTCAGTGATCGATCAAACAATTTGTCTGGGAAGTTACCGGAACAAATTGACATTACAGCGGTGTGGCACAAAACAAAATTACGTAATAGATACTGAATATGCTTGTCCAATAAAGACATTTCAAAAGCCATATAAGAGAGTATATACAGGTATTTCGCACTATAACTATTATTATACCTGAACGGGCGAATGACTAACCTTGTAAGGTCCCGCAGTATACTGTACGTGTATTCTTCGCACGTCTCCACACTTATTAATTGTCTTTCAAAGCCAACAAGACGAAACCTGTATAGCAAAACATCTGATTACGAAACGGCTGTTTGAACAACAAATGCCCAAACCATTAATAAGTAATATCTGCCATTTATATAGCTTGTGAAGAAAGTCATTCGATCAAGTACAAAACCATCCTAAAAGTGAAGTGAAGGCCACAGTCTGCGGAATTGTAAATAACTCGTGTCTCGTACAACAAGGACTACCCATTTCAACTTTTGCGTCGAGGAAAGGCTTTGCTGTAGTAAAATTATCATGGCGATCCTGATATAGATTTCCTGATTACAAAAAGCACGTTTGGGGTAGAAATAACTAATGATTAACTAATATACTAGAAATACTGATATGTTAACAAATTTTGAAAAATGAAAACATAATCCAACAAGCAATAACACCTTTCGGTATGCAAGAAACCTCGGGTGTCCACTGCCCTTCATAAACTGACGGCATCGATATAAACTCAGTGTAGTGTTTCGTATACTTTCATACACACTACTAAGAACGAAAAGTCGCTTGGGATACCCACTATTGTGAGCGTGATCAGTTCTGATTAACATCACCGAATCAGCCAAGAATATTTTCTCTACAAGAACCTTCACCACTTAACCAAAGGCAGACGTTTGTGAAAAAACTCAATAATCTATCTTCTTCGTATTTTAAATCATCCAAGATTTCCAGCGTTGTTCGGATTCAAAAACAACCACTAAAGAAGCGATCACATGTCTTGTCTGTACTCGTATACTGTTTTGCTTTTATGAGTAAGAATATAGGAAAAACTTATTCATAGAGACTGATGCAAATTCTGGATGTAAAGAAGTTTTTGATTTGTCGCTAACATTAACTTACATTAACTCTCACTACTTACATCGACTGTGACCACTTGATATAAATGTACTGACTCAAATATACTGACAAAAACGAAGTCATTGTTTCCAACGGGCATCAACTGACTCCGACTGACATAAACCAACTCCAGCTGACATACACAGACATCTAAGTACTCTATAAATTGACACAAACTGACTCCATCTTACTGTCAGCAAATGATCCCAGACAAATCAATTGAATGCAACGAACTGGTAACTACCATCACCTGTTTTCAATTGATACGAATTAACTTCATGTGTCAACTGGCATCGACTAATTCAAATATCAACTGATTCCAACGTACATCATCCGATGGCAATCGACATCGACTGATTCCAGTGGACATCAATTGATGCCAACCGACATCAACTGGATTCAACTGACATCGACTGATTCCAATGGGCATTCACACAATTATGCTGTAACTGACATAGGATGCTTCCAAAATACATCAAGTGACATCAACTGATTCTAAGTGACATCAATTGATTTCAAGTTACATATACTGAGTGTCAGTGATATCAACTGATTCGAAGCGATTTCAACTGATTCCAAGTAACATCAACTTATTTCAAGTGACATAAACTGATTCTAAGTGACATCAATTGATTCAAAGTTACATATACTGAGTCTAAGTGATATCAGCTGATTCTAAGTGACATCAATGATTCGAAGCGCTATCAACTGATTTCAAGCGATATCAACTGATTCTAAGTGACATAATCTGATTACAAGTGACATCAACTGATTCTAAATGACATCAACTGATTCAAAGTGACATCAACTGATTCTAATTGGCATCAATAACCCCAAAGTATATCAGCTGCATGATTACAAGTGGCATCAACTAATTCAAAGTGAGATCCATTGGTACCAACTAACCTCAGCTGATATTGTAATAGGGTTTTAGCTCAACTCGCTTTGCTGCGCAGAGGTACTTGAGGCGAACAGGAACCAAGCGGAATTTGGATACACA
>JANSTR010173263.1:0-16602 GCA_025434805.1 Antipathozoanthus remengesaui | reverse complement strand
AGTGAAAAGTCAGGGAATTTTGTATCAAGTTTTTGTCATTGCTTACTCTTCTGGCTTAGAAAATAGTTGCCTCAAGACATATCCGAAGTGTGTTTGGTTTGCAGACAGCACTCGTACCCTCGGCAAAACGAGAACTAGCTCAAATAAATGTTGGGCCAATTTTTTGATGAAGGCCTGGGGACAAATAAGTCACCTGTCATTTTTAGGCAAACCTGCTATCTTGGAATTCCAATTTTCATCCATTTGCACCCTCATTCTCTAACTAGAGGGTCAGTGAAAAATAGGTTTTGGTCATTAATAAGTCAGGGAATTTTTTCTGGCCTATGAGTGGGAACCCTGTAATTATACATAACTGATGTGCTAGTTTAAAGGGGATTTATTTTGACTGAACTGAGGATTTTTATAGGACAAATACTATAATACTGGTGGATAATGAAGGCAAGGTGACCTATGTTGAGAGAGCAATGACTGACCCAATTGACCCATTCAACCCCAACTGGGATGTGAACAAGCATGAGTTTGTTGTCGAGCGCTTGCAGGCAAAGTATGGAGCCAAATCAGTTGTTAATGATGAAAATGTGAGTATTGAAACACAAGCGAAGACGAATCAAATTGAGGAGATTGCTTCACGGAAGAGGTCATATAAAGAAAGTCCTTATGAAGATGGACCAATAGAAAAGAAGATGGTTAAAGTGGTTGAAAGGTCTTTAGAGGATGGCATGTCAGCAGTAAATAGCAGTGATAAAGATGAGCTAGCAGCACTTGATGATAGAGAGCTCAGTTGTACATCTTCTGTCAAGAAGACCAAAACATGTGGCACTGAAGAAACCAACATCCTTGAGAATATAGTATTACGGCACAATGTGAGACCGGGCGTGGCTGCAAGTGGTCGTGTGGTTACCAATGGATCAGTGTAGTGACCGGTGTAGTGACAGTGCATTATTGCTTGTAAATACACTAACTGATTATTGATTTAAAGATACTTGTTTAATTCAATTAATATTGTATAAGTTAATATAAGACATAAATTTTGATGGTACAGGAATTAGTTTTAATATTGTCTCCAATTTGTTTGTCATGAACAAACAATAACAACGAATAAAGTAGAACAGGCAATCGGCAAATTGAAGTTTGGAAAAGCAGTAAGAGTTGACTTAATACCAAACGAAATCATGAAATGCGGCAGAAAAACACTGTTGGCACTGTTGACAACCTTATTCAGTAAGATAGTGACTTCGGGATTATATCCACAAGGATGGGGCATAGGTCTTATAACCCCCATCACAAGAAAGGATGACAAGTCAAACAGAAAATTACCAGGGCATAACCCTTCCCAACTTTAAGCAAGCTTTTCACATCAATCTTGAACCAAAGGCTCTATAACTACTTAATGGATAAGAACATTTTCAATACGGAAAAGCTTGGATTTAGGAAAGGCCCCTCTATGATAGACTGTATATTCATTCTAAAAAGCATCATTGACAAGCTTGTTAAGAGCAAGCCAAAAAGAAGAAAAACCTGCTGTTCACATGCTTCGTAGATTTTAGAAAAACCTTCGGATTATTGGAAGAAACTTTTTGAAAAAATCAAACAAGCTGGAGTAGAGGGAAACTTCTATTCTATCCTACACTCAATGCATTTGAATGATTACTCTGCTTAACCTTTAAAACTGGATGGACTTTACACATAAACTTTTAAATGTTACTCCGGAGTCAAACAAGGATGCATGCTTAGTCCAACACTTTTCAACGTATTCCTGAGCAACTTACCACAGGTGCTGAACAGTTGTGCAACTGTCGAACCCGAGAGCGAATCTAACACATATTTCAACAATTTACTTTATGCAGACGACCTTATTCTGTTTTCAAGAACAGCCAGTGATCTGCAATCTGTACTAAGTAGTCTCCAGGATTACTGCGAATACAATACATAAGCAGTAAATATCAAGAAAACAAAAGTATTAATCTTTAACAATAATGGGAAATGAATGAATAACTACAGTGTTGCTTATCTAATCAAAATCTAAATAGTTACTGCGCATCAAGGGGATATAATGCGCAAGGGCCTGGGGTCAGCGACAGCTAGTCATAATAATGGCTAGCAGCGATTAATTCCGTGATGTTGGTGTTACTCAGCTGAGAGGGTCTCCCAGGGGTATTTCGGTAACAAGGCAACAGGGGAAATTTTGCAATGGGAACACTGGAACACGGGAAAAAATAGTTGGGAACACGGGAATATCAAATGCACTGGGGAACACGGAAACAGGCACCAAAACTATGATTGCATCATAGATTAGAGTATTTTCGGATCTTTTCTAATTTCTGTCTGACTCTGCGCCCGTATTTCATGTCTGGTCGTCGACGGCTGATCAGAGATCGTCTGAAGCAGTTGTTTGCAAACCAGTTCCGGTTCCGATTAGGTTTAATATTAAACTTAGAACGTGTATGGCATACACAAGTCAATTCATTCGTCCTTCCTCTAGTGAAGTATCTGACGAATCTACATAAGTTTGCAGACATTTGGCTTGCACCAAATAAAAAAAAGCTCCCAACTTCATTTGACATCAGCACAGCAGTCCAGGAGGTGTACGACTTTGATTGTTAGTGCATAAATAAAGTCAAGATCTTGCTTGAGTCCGAAGCTCAGACCCAAGGCCCGCAGGGAACAGTATCAGCCGTTGTCGTAGATTGTGAAAGAAAGCTCTTAATAGCACTCGGAGAAATTAGAGAACTATTCCAAGAATACGCCCCGGATCTTTTAAGCGTGTTCAAACTTAAAGAGTCTTTTGCGTTGATAGTAGAGAACTTTTTCCGTGAGATGAGGACAGGGGCGTATGATATGCCAATGCAACTGCAGTTCGACTTCCGTTTCAGTCCAGACAATGAAGGAACACCTGAAACAGATGTGTACGACCAGGTTTTCTTAGCACACGAGTGCTAATAACCACTACCCGAAAGTGAAATCTGAACTGCCGTATTCAGCTCTTCCTAGAATGGCTCCACCTGCTGCAGCACACTTGACAAAGGAACAGATCGAGCTAATGAGAGACTGGCGCATGAAATACGGCCAGAGTGTACCACAGAAAACGGTACTCTGCCCACTAATCTCTACGCTCATGGAGAGCCTACAGCGACTCCTTTGGATTTCACGAACCTAACCGAGGATGTTGCCAGACCAGTTGCCCACAACCACAATTTGGAAGACATTCTTTACACTGCTGGAGAAGTGGTTTTTCTTTCTTCTGATGCCTGGTCTGGAAGGACGGCTTTACATCGGTGTTCTGCAACAAGCAATCTTCGCCTCAACTAAGAAGACAAAAGCCTGGTATTCACAGAAGAATATGTTGTTGAATCTGTGACGGAAACCTTGAATTGACAGAAGATGAGTTCCAAAGGTATCAGCATGGAGCGATTGAATGTGTAGATGCCGTGACCATTGAGGAGGCAAGAGAGGTCTATAGGAGAGGACAATGGCTATGATAACCATGAAGGTTGATGCAATTAACACAAATAAAGTTTTCCTACCTCAGTTGTTGCTTCCTTGTATCTTCCTTATACATTCTGTGGCGATTAAATGTGATTTGGAGGTGATTATAATTTCGGAGTTCCATTGGGCTGCCTGTGATGAAACCAAGACGTACACGGAGACGACCACGTACGAGTGATTTTGTTAACTAGGACGAATGATGAACAGGTTGGGGCTATGATATCTTGTATTTTGAAAGCTGAAAAAGTTTTTTTTCAAGGTAATGGAGTTATTTTTTGTAATTTTTCTTCAAACACTGGCTAAATTGCACTACTGCAACAGGTATCAGTTTCTCATTCAATTTCATTAAAGAATGTTATTGCATATTATTTAGGCAAAAATTTAATTCCATTACGGGAACAAGGGAACAAAGCGAAATTTTGGAGGGGAACAAACCAAGAAAAAACACCCCCCCCCCGGTTGACCCTCGGCTGATACTTGAATGAGTTCAGGGACAGTTCGAGGGAAAAAGGAGGATCTGTAGCAGAGTTTATTGGACTGAATGTTTTGGAACGTTAATGGAGATGCGCGATGTGTCTTGCTAGTGACTGGCTTGAGTGGAATAGCGCTCGGATCTGGCATGTCCACGAGTTCGTGAGTAACTTTATACATCAGCGTTAGGTGTGCGATGGCTCTGCGGTTCTAGAGGGTTTCCCATCCAAGATGTTGAAGCATAGCTGTGACGCTGCTCTCTCTACTATAGTCCCCCAGGACGAAACGTGCTGCTCTCTCTACTATAGTCCCCCAGGACGAAACGTGCTGCTCTCTCTACTATAGTCCCCCAGGACTAAACGTGCTGCTCTCTCTACTATAGTCCCCCAGGACGAAACGTGCTGCTCTTCTTTGCACGCGTTGAAGGGTGTCCATGTTAGAGTGAAGGTATGGATCCCATACCGCAGAGCAGTATTCCAATTGAGGGCGAACAAGGGCTTTGTACGCCGTTGATTTAATCTGAGCAGGGCAGCCTTTTAGATGCCTGCACAGCACACCTAGGGTTCGATTGGCTTTGGATGCAATGATGTAATAGTGGTGATTCCAATCCAGCTTTTCGTTGATATTGACACCCAAGTGTTTGTGCGCCGACACAGCTTCCAGTGGGGTCCCTTTCATGCTGGAAATGGTTTTAAAGACACGCTTTTTATGTGTCATGTGTAGGGCAAAGCATTTGATGGTATTAAAGTCCAGCTGCCAGTTCACTTCCCACTCACAGAGAGAGGCGAGGTCTCGTTGGAGGCTATTGCAGTCTTCACTGGTGATGATTTCTCTCTACAAGATGCAATCGTCAACGAACAATCGCAACGGAGACGATATGTCAGCGTGGATATCATTGATAAAGACAAGGAATAACAATGGACCCAGCACCGTTCCTTGGGGTACTCAAGATATAACGACCACCTCCTCTGATTCAATCATCTCTAATACGACCCTCTGAGTGCGCTTGGGCCCTGAATGCCGTAGTTCTTCATCTTGAGGAGCAGCCGGTTGTGTGGCACTTTATCGAATGCTTTGCAAAAATCTGTCATGACTAGATCGATTTGTCGTTTCTTGTCAAGAGTTTTGGAAAAGTTGTCGATAAGCAGGAGCAGTTGTGTTTCACAGCTTCAACTCTTCTTTTCCTGAAGCCATGTTGTACGTCAGATAGTATGTTGTTTTCTTCCAGATGGGTCATTAAGTGCCGGTAAATAATATGTTCAGGAATTTTACTTGGGATAGATGTAAGAGAGACAGGCCGGTAATTACTGGGATCTGATCTGATCATTTGATCAACAAATTGAATACCAGTATGAATTTATGAAACTGAGTGAGAAATATCGCGGTATAGATTAAAGTACCAAAGCCAACAAGCAGATTCAGGAAAGGAAAGACAGTCTTCGAGACGTTTTACTGGCGTGAAATGATGGCATTGGCGGAGCATGATTTGCTTTCAAATACTTCGATGAAGACGGTGAATTACTGCACGATTTTCTAACTTTCTCCTTTCCGAAACTCTGCACAATGTTTTAGTTGAAAATGATGGTTATAGCATCGAAATATAGGAAGTACACAAGTCTGGGCAGGATTTAAAACATGCGATCGATATGTTAAAACATCACATGATTTGAGCTTTTTAGATCTGAAAACTCCGCCTGCTTTCTTCGGGAGAACTATTGTCGCCTGAGAAATCCTTCTTTTAGCTAATAAATCTCTGAACATTGCGTTACTTCAGAATCGTAGTCTTCTCAATTTTCGACTGCAAATATAATGTTTTATGAACTAGCTTGTTCTATGAGGCGGCAAAATTTTTCCCAGTTGCATTTTCGGATTTACGTTTCATATACAGACTTGAAATATGACAAATAGCTCATTCCTAGCCTGCGTTGCTTGTGGCTTTGTTTGTGTGAAACAGTGATTTTAACCGGAAATCAGAGATTTGGACGGTCTGCTGCGCAGGCTACTTACTACTTTATGTGTTGTTTGTTTTTGCAAGTTTCGCCTTCTAAGGGAGCTGTCACAATGGCCACAAAACGTACGAGTTTAAAGCTCTTCAAAAGTTAAGGGTATTCACGAAAGCTGTTTCCTCCTGACCTTATTTTCATGCAATAAATTCAGTACCAGGCTATCTCGTCCAATCCAATTCGAAAGAATAAATGTACAGTTAAAAATTTCAACACATCCTAAAATCAACTAAGGGTTGACAAAACAATTTTCCGTACCGTAAGGATGAAAGAAAGCTGATGTTTCGAGCTTTAGCCCTTCGCCGGAGCATCTTGTTTGACCACAAATTATTTCATTAATCATTAAGCATAAACTTTAAGCTTATGCAAAAGCCGATATTACCAAGCATTGGACGTTGATTTATTATAACCACAAAAACGGTTAAAATAGATCCAGAGAATTAGACAACGTGTTTGTACATACTGAACGTGCCGCTTACATCTTTTTGAAAGAAAAACACGAAGTTGCAAAATAAGACTAGACGTGATATTAAATTTTACAAACGCGTTTCTACCATGTTGCCTAAAGGGTAAAACAGCATCATCATAAACATATTTTCGAAGCATGTTTCATCTGTAGAAACATTTAGTTGTCGTCCGATTCCTGACTTGAATTTTGATTATATAACCAAGAATATGAAAAACAAGTTAGTACGCGTTGAAAATACTTAGAGCATGTGAGAACTAGAGTAAGATAGATATACTTAGGCATAAGGTAATATGTAATTAAGTCAGTAAAATTTAACATTAAACGTATATTCCATGTTTTAACATTATTGGACTTTTTGTGAACGAAAACCGAACTCCCACACGTGACACGTGTTTCTTTCTTCTACAGCACTGTAATTTATCTATTTCTTTAAGTCAAACGGACAAAAATGAAATGGATTAGAAAGACGATATTTTGGAATATATTTGGGCTTTTTACTAAAATACATAGATATCAGCAGTAATTTAATTTCTGAGTAAGAAAACAGATCAAATTCTACTGCAGAAGTTCTAGCAAAACCATGCTCTTGACACGAGTACGATATCATCAAGACGTGTTTTGAGAAACATCTGCTCTTAGCCGACGCGTAGGAAGACATGTTTCGTTTACAAATTGTTCCAAAATTAAGAAAACCATGGATGTGTAAAGTAATATAGACACGTACCATGTTGGTGAAACGTCCTTTAAGACCATATCAAAACTGTATAAATACGGCCGGTTTGGAAGGCTCGAGCAGAGTTGCAGAAGAGCTGATCCAAGCAGTCCGAGTAGTACAAACTCCACCGAAGAAGGAATAAAACCATCTTTCCTGGTAACCTGTGGTCAGAATCTTGATCTACGCAGCCATAGCGAGTAGTTTGAGCCTCTACAAGTGCTGGAGAATCCTGGTCTTTCTCGGTCTCGAGAACAACAGAATGAATTAAGCAAACGATACTGCATGGTAAGCCGTTGTGCCCCAAAGTTGTGATTCGACGCAGATTTCAGCAAACATTTAAATGCATCTACACTAAATTCGAAAATTCCAAATTTCTGCTCGAAAATTCCAAATTTCTGCCGCGACGGTCGCGGTTTGGCGACTCCCCTCCTCTACCGACAAGCCATCCACGTCTTTCCTGTTTCATCGTATTTGGTGAGTTAGAGCTCTCAACTAGCTTAACAAATCGGTCAACAATGCAATTCCTTTGAACTTTATAGTTTAGTGTTTTTGCATAGAACTTTGCACTTTAATTTCCTGAATATCAAAGTTTCTACTGTCCATATGACGACATTGAAATATTTCAGAATGGAGAAGATAGCCCACAAGTTTACAATGATTCTTATCTAAATAATTCTGAGATAGATTGCCACGATGTCTTTGACATTTATGAGTATGACTACTACGATTATGAAAAACTACAGGAACATGAAATTCAAATACGAGATATACATGGTATACGTAGGCGACGCATTTCTCCGATTATAGGAAGATACAGCTAGAACATGAAAATTTCGACACAGAACAAACAAATTTCATAGTACCGTATCAGGATTTTGAAAATTACGATTACTACGAATTCGAATATCACAACTATAATGAAAACACATATTTACAAGAACAAGTAAATCATATTAGCGAGATACTGAAACAAAAATACGCCAAAAATGCAAAAATGAACTCAGCGGCCGAGCAAAAAGTAATTCCTTTTCCAGACAATCCTCAAACACATTTAAACGCAATCAGGTTTTAAATCCAGTGGACTGCTTTAGAACCTATAAAACACCAGATGTTGATTATTACAATGCACAAACTTGTCACAAAGTTTGCCAGCTCCTATTATGAAACCCATGGCAACTAATAATTCAGTTCAGATAAACATCTCAGAACGTTTACAACATAAATTAACCATAATTCGTGTTGTACACGTGAAACTTTGACTAATGATAACATAGCAGAATGTTTTGACTTGGTGGATCTAAATTTTGTTGAAGCAGAGTGAATTAAAACTGTTGATTCTTGCGAGTATTTCACACTCCATCCAGACTTGCGCAATTTAAATTTTAGCAATGAACAGACTACCGATGGCACAAGTCCAAAGGAAATTTTCGATAACAAAGCCATTGATACCGGAGGCTACAATCTAAATTGTAATAAGACAAATGACACGTTTGAAAACGTCGATGCTCACAGAACATTATACATTGAAAGTATACAAATGGAAACCCCATATTTTACATGTCTACAAAACGAATCTTTTGAAAAGATAGAGAATATTGAAATTTTTACAAGTGGGGACATATTTGTTATATAATTGATGCAAAAGAATTGCGAGCGATCAAATATTTTCATACTGAAAAACATTGCAATTACAAACGAGAGACAGCCTTTGAAATCATTGATGACACAATTACCATTGAAAACAACATTTACAGTGTGCCAGTATAGAGTCGAACATATAAAAGAAACGATTTCATTGCCAACAACACCCCACATGTTTACGAACCAGATATCTCGCTTAACTACAATTACAAAATGACATTTCCAGCAATTTAAAAGCCAATTTTGATATTCCGGAACAACTGAAGGTGATAGAATTTTAAACTGTCAATTTTAAACACACACGGTTAGAAAAAGTGTGCCAACTGAATTAACAAAGTTACTTATTAGAAAAAGAAAAGGATATCGAAACTGACTCACAACTTGAGAATTGCTGATAATTGTTAGAAAACGATTTTTATTCAAATGGAACGAGTCAATTGACGACATGTGATTAAATTCTGATTGACAAGTTGTTAGAGACGGCTCACTTAAAAGTCACGGACTGACGGCAATTTAACATATACATCACCGATAAAAACAAGCAATTTTAACAAAGTTTCAAAAACGTAATTATATAAGTCTATCCGCAATAAATTCCAATTCTATATTTTGCCATAAGAACTGCAACATTCTGAAATCTTTCATTTCGACAAGCTAAGAATCAATTTACATTTTGGAATTTTACTTCTCAAAGGAAAACAACCTTCATTTACAATAGGTTTTAAACTATAAGGGAACTTCAATATCATCCTTAACATTTTTCCATATTGATAATTTTAGTTCGCTAATAAAACTTTCATCGATATTTTTGGCAGTTTGTTATGTTTTAGTTGATTGAGAGCCCTAACTAGCTAATGATACAAAGAAGCCTTCTTCACTGGCTCTACATCAGTCCACATCGCATGATCAACGAACGGTTATTCGTCGTACAGCTAATCATTAAATCAACCGAACGCTGAAAACATGATAACTACCCATCAAGTCACAGACACAGCTTTGCATTCTAATATTGTACCATGGACCCCTTGACAAACTGACAAGAAAGAACAATGTTAGATAAATAGTCTCCTTGGTCACTGTTATTACGACAGGTGGCACCAGCAGTTTCACTTACGATTAATACTGCAGTCCAGAAGATATCAGTTGAAAGTTATATATTAATTATTTTTAACAAACAACATACAGCGTCTCTTGAACAGGTTGAAACAACTCAGGAGTTAACATGGAATATTCTACCATCGCGCAACAGGCGAACAACCACATTCTTGACTCCAGAGCAACGTATGGTGCATGAGCAGAAAATCTGACAGGTTTACTTCCTCCGGCTTTTCGAGCAGGTATTTTTAACTCGTAGACCGTAGTTGTGGAGAATTCGATATGCAAATGTATCACTCGCTATCCCGGTGTTCGCACGGCCAAAAGAGTGAGTTAAAAATTATGTCAAAAACATTCGGTATGACTAAAATTGGAATGTAATCGAACTAGTAGATACTGCTGTGATGGATAATAAAGGTGTCTTTATACCGGTTAGTCTTGCAAGGTGGAACTTATGTCTTTATCCCACACATGATCATGGTGAACTACGAAGATCAACCTAAAGACGCAAATACATTGGAATTTATTATGTCAAACATAGTTGGACGTTTTGGGGGAGCTGGGGAGGGGGAATCTTCCTTATCCAAGAGTTCACCACAAGTGCCCGGTTTCATTTCAGTGAAAAGTCCTTCGTTTCTCGCAACTTTAGTAGTTGCCAAAACTTTCGGTGCAGAAATTCCCAAAAGTTAAAGAGCAGGGAGAAAAGTTAGTTTTGAAGAATTTAAGAGTTACTCTGTCTGTCTGATAACTGTTGAAGTTGCTGTGTATTGCACCTACGACTCTTGATAATGCACCCACAGTGAAACCGATGAATGAAGCTGGTCGGCCTTGGAGTCGCTCCGTTCAAGCAGTAAACAAGAAAAATATCAATAGTTAGGTTGTTGGTATTTTAATATTTTTAAACTTTTCCCGGCAAGCAGAAAGAAATACCGCGTTTACTGTTTAAGTAACTGGAACGATATACATATCAAAACTACAAAATGACTTTGAGAAAGTTGCTTGAAACTAAATATTGTGTAAAGAAATAAAATGAATCGATCAGAATGCGAAACGAAGTACACTTTCTTCGACTTCGTACAATTAAATGATAGTCAATCAGCGTAATAAACACTTAAACTAAAATTTTGCAACGCCTTGTCAGTGTTTCTAATTTTGCGATAAATGGAACTTTTAAAAAAAGTTCGACAACTATAACAAAATTTCAACTTCAGTTTAATCGTACAAAATAATTCTTAAATCAGCTCGAAATAACAACGAAACAAAGAATCAATCAAAACCAAGCGTTTATAGACGAAAAAAAGATTGCTGATAAAAGCTCAAACGGGTCAAGACTGACATAGTATATATTTGTCCTCATCGGCATCACGGCAGCGGAAGTTTTTATTGAAAAAGTTAAGATTACCTGCAAAGAAAGGCCGCCAAATACAACTCAGTCAACTGTTGAACGAGTGGCAAAGTTTCGTCGAGAGTCGTCTAGCCTCCATGCAATGCAGCCGCCTTATTTCAGTTCTTACCCGCGGCAAAGGAAATACTGATTTCCTAAGGCGGCTGCATTGAAGCCTAAGGACCGTCGAAATACACTTGTTCACTTATACGCCTCTATCCATATATATGTAGCATGATAACACAAAAAGGGTCTCCTGAAGAAACCCAGCCTTCTGATATAGACATAAATATTGCTTCTCTTAAAATGCTCACAATTCCCTTGCTTTTTATTCCGATCGAGTAAATGTTTCGCAAAAGACAAAGGCGAGGAATAGTACTTTGGGCCCTGTCGAATTTGTTTTTGAATGTCTCGATCAGATCTATCAGTTTTGCGTTGATTTAGTGGAGAACTGAACCGCAACTTCGCTACATATTCCTGCCTGCAACAGTTAGGGGAAAAACAGAGTTTATAAAACTCACGATACCGGATTGATTGTGGCAGTCAGAACGAATAAGTTCGTAGGCAGACTGGTGTGATTCATCACAATCGATTTGCTGTGGCTGCATGTGTGAAGGATGGCACCGAAACCGAACCCAAGGCACTGGCCCCACCCACTTCTCCTCTGTTCTGTCGTCAGATTTCGTTATATCTTGTGTCGTCGGGAACGAGTTTTTAACTGCAACTAAACTCAACCGTTACGGTTTTGATTGCAAATACTCAGAAATAGCGTGATGGAGGTGTTAGGTAATTAGGGACGCCTGCATAATGTTTTTTTGAAGGTGTCAGAGTTAGTCAGTTTGAGTAAAAGTAGATATGACTGAAAATCACCTTCTTGGAGCAGATAACGCACTGAAAAGCGTAAATCTGAACGCGCTAGCTTCAAACCGAATCACAAAATATTATAAGCGGTGAAATAAGCGTTGATATAACAAACGACGTGCCAGATTAATATGCGAGTTAAGTTGAACAGAACATCAATTTTAGTGTCCTTGACGTACTACGGGATACCCCTTTACTGTTATTGCTGTAGATATATTAAAATCAGTGCAGTTACACCAGTCTGGTATCCTCTTTATAAGTCGCTGGAATATGCAAATCTCAAACATGGCATTGTTAGCAATGCTGAAAATTTACAAGGAAAGCCAAAGATGAAGTCAAACTATTCGAACACGTGAGTTGAATCTTTGGTTTCGCCTCCAGGTCCTGCCTTCACAGTCCCACAGTTATATCAGATTTTCAGTAAAGAACAGAAGTGTAGACAACTGACTTCGCATTAGTCCTTGTTAAAGCACATTTGAATAAAAATGAAACAAACGGCAAAGTGAAATCAGTTCAAACCGCGCGGGAAACAGCTGAGCGAAAACAACTCTGTTTATTTCTCACACATGCGCAGAAGTTATGCCAACGTTTTCCCCTTTCGACAGAGAAACTCGCCAGAGATGCGCAGAAGAGAAGCGCTCTTGGGTCGAGATATCGGGGTCGAGATATCGGGGTCGAGATATCGGGTCGAGATATCGGGGTCGAGCTATCGGGGTCGAGATATCGGGGTCGAGAATG
This sequence comes from Antipathozoanthus remengesaui, assembly GCA_025434805.1. NCBI lineage: Eukaryota > Metazoa > Cnidaria > Anthozoa > Zoantharia > Parazoanthidae > Antipathozoanthus > Antipathozoanthus remengesaui. Next base: position 3,739 of record JANSTR010173263.1, on the reverse strand, counting down.
CCGCGTGATTTGAACTACAGGCGTCCCAAGCTGGTAGTTCGTTTAATATTAAAATTTTCCCATACAAAGTCTCTTTATAAATTTATTCAAAGTCTCAGCAACCAAAATGCTGGAATTAAAGTTCACCTACCCTGAGTTCGCCTTGTGTTTGTTTCTTGTGTGTATATTGGGCGCAATTTGAGGTGTTTTAAAGAGAGTTTTTGCTATCGCATCTCCAATCACGCCACTTTGAGCAATTTCAAACGTTAATGTATCTCAAAGAATGCAAATTGTAAAATTTAAAAGCTTAATATTGAAACCACAAGAAGAACAGAATTAATGCTATTTTGACTTTCACATTCACTGTCAATGTTTTAACAGGACATCCTTAATTTTAACATGTAGATTGGGAAGCTAGTTCTTTTTTCAAAACTTCGTTTAATTTCTCCCTTTTTTGAATTGACTTTTATTTCAAAAATTAAATCCAATTTAGGGAAATCAAAAGACACATATTCATCTTCATATTCTCCAGGGTATCGGGACAGTGGACTTGGTGGCAGCCAGGTGAGAAGTGCCGAGACGATAATGTACAGTTTGTCTTTCATTTGCAAGAATGGCATCTCAAGTAAAACATCTTTGATCGGGTGTTTTGTTGCCCACAATGGTATTCAAATTTTTATATCCAAAATATAAGAGTAATAGTGTATTTGTATATTTACCATGTCACTGGGGTGACACATGGGATACAGTACGTAGGTGAGTGGATTTATTATTTTAATTTCTGGTGAGGTAGTAAGCCCATTTATATTATTGTGTCTCTTCCCATGGGTTTCTTCTGACTTAGAACTGTTTATCATCAAACACACAGTCCATAACAATGCCTACTGAAACCCAGAGGGGCATTATTAACTACTTATTAACCGGGAGTGAGGTCTTTACGGGAAATATCAAACTGAGGCCGTGCTGTATTGACTGAGCGAGAGCGAGGTCAATGCGTCGAGGACGAAGTTTGATATTTTTCGTAAAGACCGAACTGGCTATCCTTCGTGTAGCCAGGTGTAGCCAGGAAAAGCCTAGTGTTTCCAGGGGTATTCTTGGTGTGGTTTCGTTGTAACCAGATATAGCTTTGGTGTAGGTTGGTATAAAAAGGTGTAGCTGGGTTTTGCTGAGTGTGGCTTTGGTGTTGCCTGGTGCAGGCAGAGCTAGTTGTTGCTTTGGCGGTGCTTCGGTGTAGCCAGCCATAACCTTGGTGTTTTCTGGTGTAGCAAGGGATAGCAAGGGCAAGGCGTAGCCTTGCTGCAGCCAGGTGTTCCCAGATGTAGCCTTGGTGTATCCAGGTATAACGAGGTGTTTCTAGGTGTGACCTTAGTGTAGCAAGGTGTTCCCAGGTGTAGCCTGGTTTAGCCTCGGCGGAGCCTGATTGAGCCACAGATGAGTGATTGATATATAGGTTTCTCGAATGAAAGAGTACATGGTCGCAGAAATTCATCCGCCTACAAGATGAAGATGGAAAGCTTTCCAACAGCGTGCATTCAGGTTTGTTTCAAAAAGTGTTGAGGAGCAGCTGTAATCTCTAGTACCTGATGTTCGTTCCTTTACGAGGCTGAACGAATAGAGGCTGTGATGTATACAACATTCATCAGGACATTAGACAAAGTTATTGATGGATTATCCATGCCGTTTGATCCGACATACACTTATATTAGGCCCTGGCCAAACGCAGATACAGGTCAGCACAAGTTTTCAATTTAAATATTGCGACAAAACTTGCAATCATTTACGTTGGATGGTCAAACGAACTCGCAAGTTTGGCCGCAATTTTTTCAAAATCAATGGGATGTAGTCTCGCGCAGACAAATTTGTGAACACAAGTTTTTAAAATGGCACTTCTTGTTGCTATCAAGAGGAAACACAGAGCGGTAGTTTTCGCTTTCCATAACAGAAGAGGACTCCGAAGAATCTCATCGATCAAAGCGTGGAAAACAATAGAGTATAGAGTGGATGAGAAGAAGAGAAGGAAAACGATTTCTTTCAAACATTGTAGTAAAACCTGAGTTGACTTGCGTTTTGTAAACTGTGAAAAAAACTTGCAAGCATGGACTTGAGTTCACTTGCACAAATTAAAATTTGAGCAGATTCAAAGTTCATGCAAAGCAGTGCAAGTGAGTGTAAATCCACGCAAGTTGGTGGCCAACCGAAACGCAATTTCAATACTTGCACAGACTTGTTTGGCCAGGACATTAGTCTGAAAAATCTACCAACGCTCTTCTGCAAATCATGCTATTTAATAAAAAGTTAGGACATTGTGTTAATTATTATTGACGCATTTGATGTAGATATAAAATGGTAAACAAAATCTCTTATACTTCTCGCCCTTCCGGTTATAGTTTGTCCCAAAATCCAAATTTCATCCGGTGCTTATTGTATCACTAATCTTGCAACTCAAATGTAATCATGCTGAGCAGATTTTTCATTGGATTAGAAATTCGTAATCACATGAGAATCAATTCTACAAACAAACAATGAAATCAATTAACGACCGAAAAAACTTTGATTCCAGAGAGCTGGAGAGTACTGAGAACGTGACAGACATTTTGGTTGCCGTTTTCCGCTTTAACTAGCCACACAACAAGGTAGGACCTAATATATAAACTCAACTAGGATTCATAAAATTTACAAGTTAATTTAAAACTTGCCAAGCGAAATTTATCATTTTATTTGGGAATGTTTACTCATTTAAAATGGCCAAAATCAGTCCAAACAGCTGTGCATTTATAAGAAATAGACTTAGCAATTTTTATAAAAATTTCACAGGTAATCGTTCTTGATCTATCATGCAATCGTTGTTCGCATAAACTTCAATTCAGTTCTTCTAAAAGGAAAAGCTAGCATGCAATTCAAGATTTTCCACAAAATCGGCGTAAGTAAGTTACAATTACTGATAAAATAAATTCCGTTCGTAAGTTGAACGTCGTGTAATGACTTAACGATCAACCGTTTTAGTCCCCCAATCATTGTGTTCCTTGTCGATTATCTACCCCTCCTGCTAACTCGTACCCCAATTTGTATTCCTTCCACGTTATCCTCCATACATTCGTACGCTCGGTACCATTTCTGTCAATGCGTGACAAATCACAACAGAGTCCTGCAGTCTGTAAGTTATTTCAGCAGCACCATGGTCGGTGAGCCACACTGGCCCAAAACGCCCTGCAAATCACGGATTTGATTAAAATGATTACTGGATGACTAGAGGCACAGTAACAATAAATAATAATAATAATAATAATAATTTATTCATCTGTATTTTGCAAATTCCATAAATGTGATGAAGTGCGCATGACAATCAATTCATAGTACTAATAACAATAAAATATCTGTAGAAATGTCTCACCCTTCCTACAGTCCATTAATTAAAATGCCGTCTGCATTTTAAGACTTTGCCCGCCTTTGGCGAAGGCTAAGTAATAATAATAAGGAAAACAAAAAAAGACTCAGTATGGTATAGTTATTTTAAACGCCGCCTTAAAAAGGTGAGGCTTCAAGAGTCGTTTAAAAGTTACCGTAGTTGCTGCGCTTCTGATGTGAGCATTTCAAAGTTTTGGAGCCGAAGCACATAAATGCTCTATTCCCAAAGGTACTAGAGTCTTACACTCAGGGAGACAGAGGAGCCGCTCACCATAACACCTAAGACCATAATTTGTGGAGCTTTAAATACTAAGGAGATCGCTAATACTTACGGGTGACCAGCCATGGAGGGCCT
>JANSTR010173152.1:0-16616 GCA_025434805.1 Antipathozoanthus remengesaui | reverse complement strand
TAAATAATTGTTTCCAAAACATCGCAGCCGACCCCCCCCCCCCCCCCCCGCCAAATTTCTCACAAGGGTCAACAATAGAATTACTGTTTTACGGCAGTAAAGTTAGCACTAGGAACAAACATGACACGCAAACACAATACCGTAAATGAAGTCATGATTGAACATTACTTTTGCAATATTTGGTGGCTCGTAAAAGAGCCGTTTTAATGATAACTGCACTTCAGGAGCTGTGGAAGTCTGCATCGTCACTTTCTCCGAACTGTAACTAACTATTCTCTCTCATGTGGAGGCCCTTAGTTTTATACGTACGTGTTGAGCACATAGAGGACCATGTGGACCATGTACGGGATCAGATGCATGTTACTCTGTCGGCCCCCACCACCAGTGTCCTCGCTGAAGGAACGTTCGTGCGAAAACCTGAGAAGGAGCATTCGAAGGTCGTGGATAGTGGCATGGTATGACGGCTCCATGTGACCGGTACATTCCTGGATATAACTGTTATGTCTGAGGATACAACCACGATAGAGGTACAGTGTCAAAAATTGGAAAAAGTGTTTGAGTAACTAATAATTATATGATGTGCAGATGCTACCAAATATGCATATTTCTTCGTTCTGTCCTCGGATATGATAACATTATATATATATCTATCTATCTATCCCTCCGTCTGACCATTAAATTTGTGAACTGCTATCAATGAAGGAGAGAAACATAACACAACATGGCTCTAAACTAGACATACATTAAAAAAAGCAAATCAAATGCCGAGAAATATTAACCGAAATGAGAACTTTTTTATCTTCCACTACCCTCCCTTCCCCTAAGTTATTTTCACATGTAGCCTCTATTCTTCCCTGTCCCTCTACCCCACAGTACAAGACAAGACTCAAGCAGTGAAGTAATTATCTTTACCTTGCTAAACAGCTTGCAAATGCAGATTCGGAAACCTGGTAAGACATAACATAATATTGTCTTTAATTCGCACGAAGTCATGGCGTTGACATAATGTTTACGGGAAGCACCTAGCATGGGACTATACGTCCTGTTCGTGCTTATCCTCTTGGTTTTGCTTATTCTAAATTTATTTTCAATCATTTTCAATTATTTCTTTCCCCTACTTATTGGTAATTATCTATGTATGTAACTAAGTAAGCTGCCAATAAAGTTGTTAAAAATAATAATGTCTTGCATAGTAAAATACAACAGGATTGGCTGTGATTCGCTAGCACATCTCGATTAATACGATTAATCACGCCCTTAATCCTGGCATAGTTCATAGAAGAAAGACATTCTCATTTTCACTATCCATTATACTATTGAGCAACTTTCATTTGACCTTGTACAATTCGTTCGCTTACATGTTTACTTTCTATTTCATCTGCCAATCATCGAAAAGGTAAACAATCCATTGTGATCACAAGCACGTTCGCCGAATGTTCGGAGAACCAACCAAACTCTACAAAAACTGTTTAGTTTCGCCTGTTTCAATGTAAACTGAATAAGAACTTCTGAATTAAGACTGCAACGGTTTGTAGTAACTCAGCTTGAGGGAGATTGCAATTGAAACTTGTACAAGATTGAAAACTCTATCTTTAAACCCTTTTCCTCCTGACTTTTTAATTTAGTAATTTAGTATCAAACTTCAAGAAAATTGTCAACTTCTGAATTTTATGAAACAGTGAACATTTTGAGAATCTCAGTACTCTTCAAGACAAACAAAATGAATGGTTACTTTACAGAGTTTCGTCAACTTGTTCGAAAGTTAGGACACTCTTGGTTAATTTGAAATCGGGGTTTAGGCCCTGTTTACATGGAGAAAGATAGCCCGCCTGATTGAGATATCTCGGCTCGGCAGGTGCTCCTTCTCTATTCAATTTTAACGTTGCGTTTACATGTGAACCGAGACATCCCTGCAAGCCCCAGCTCCTGGCCACCCGCCTCACCGAGTTACATTTTTACCATGTAAACACTTGACACCCGAGTTACCTCGGTGAGGTGAGTTTTCTTTAGTTATTTTTAGCATCCGCACAACATGTAGTTGGCCCGGTCAGGCGAGCTGGCAGTCTTGCATGTAAACACAAGATATCTCGGAACCCGCCAAGCCGAGATATCTTGATCAGGCGGGCTATCTTTCTCCATGTACACAGGTTCTTAGTAGGGAAAGGGTTAACAATAAACTATTTACTAACATGTTGGAATAACGAGTACGCATGTACCTATAACTTGCAGCAAGAGAAGAGGGCGTCTCGTACTAGTGACCTGTGGGTTACAGATAAACAGGGGCAAGCATATACTACTGACCTGAGGGGCTCATATAAGGGCAAGCTTATTCTATATTCACTGACCTGTGGGCCCCATATCGGAAGCAGCCCGTTGCACTTGGTGTTGGCATTCTGTAGAGCCGCACTTTCCCACTCGTCGCGGCCCCTAGCAAGCCTGTGGTTAGAAAACATCTTTGTCAAGTGAAATGTTATAGAGATAAAAAGCTAAGAAATTGATATTGCTTAATAAACCAAAATTTGGAATTCAAACACTAAAATGGTTAAAACACTAAAGAATACTAGAAATATGATTTAAAAAACAATAATGGTATTAAAAACCAGATAAATACACCAAGTGAATGCCTTCTTAGATTGAAAGTAGGCTTAAACAGTAGGTTTTGACTGAAGAGTGAGTGGAGAGTTCTGTTTTAAGCTACGAGATAAATACATACTTTGAATCGCAGTGAAATGGCTAAATAATCGTTTAGTAACATTATCAATTATTCTTGTTGTGATAAAATTAGCGGTTTCTCTTTACTTTGTGGGGTTGGAGTAGCGCAAAAACATAACGTAACAATATCTTGCATAACAAATGTAGCTAAATTATTTGTAGTTTGCAGGACAAAAAAGCCAGGTATAGCGAAAACTAGCTACTTTCGACTTAAACTTCGTTTTGTCCGGTGACATCATAGTAAAACGGGGCCATTCACACACACCAGGAGGTATACAGTAAACTGTAACATCACAATATGCACTCACAATTGGTAATACAAACGTAGGCACAAAGTGACACTTGATCAGCGGGTCAAACCTGATAGCGGTCACATGACGTTCGTAGTGCATGTGGACAATAGAACGCTTATGGCGATCTAGAAGGACAAGCCTGACAGCGGACATATGGCAGTCGCAGTGCAAATGGACAATTTTAAAGTAATTTACCGGGGAAAACCTGACAGCGGACATATGACAGTCGTTGTTCAAGTGGACAATTAAAGTAATTTACCGGGGAAAACCTGACAGCGGACATATGACAGTCGTTGTTCAAGTGGACAATTAAAGTAATCTAGCAGGACAAACCTGACAGCGGACATATGACAGTCGTAGTGCACGATGTTGAAGTGACTGACTGTGGTGTAACCCTGAGTCTTCCTCTGCTTGCTCTCAAAATCATCCAACACGCACCGCTTGGTGAAGGTGTAGATACCCAGCACCTGGGAAATACAATGGGACCAGTCAGAATATCAACTGCGCATAAGCAAGTTGATACAAGACACAAACCCTGTATACGAGAGATCTCTGCTCGCAGGGTACAAACCCTGGTAAATTTCCAAACCTGTACTTTTGCGACCGAGAACAAACGCAGTGGACGTTTCAGTAAAAAGGCGAGATTGCAGTTTAAACCGTTGCCTTTCACAAACTGTTCCTGCTGTTTGCGAGCTTGATTGGCGTTTTATCAAGCATCTCTCATTTGTTTTCCGCATGTCATTCTGTTTTCACATTTCTTGTTCCAATACACAATGCACAAATTTGACAATTTTCATACTCTGCCTCCATGATAATTACAATGAAGACACTTTTTAAATTTGAAGAAGGATATATATCAAAATAACTTCCAAGCCAAGCTTTCGATGGCAACTACCATCCTGTAATATTATTAAGAATAATAAAGGTTTTTATGGGATTGTTATGCTCTTTATGTCTCTGCAGTACCAAGCAGTGCAGAACCCGACCGATTATCGCCAATTCACAAACCAAGTTAATACGTAAACTGTCCGTTCAATTGAATTTATTATTATCATTATCACTTATCTCTTAAAGTTGATCCTTTTGAAAGGAAATGCAAATTAATCAATGTTTTCCTAGGAAGCCCTTTATTTACATGATTTTCAAAGGGGTCCTACAATATGGATACATTTACATTGCTGCCAGATATATAGAGAAGCAACTTACTTTCTGTGGATGGTACTTGTAGCCCTCCCTGCAGATACAACAAACCAAACCGGACTCTTCATGCAGCTGCTCCATCTCTTGTATGACAGTTGATGCCCTGGCGATGATCTTCCCACCTTCCGTGGTCTGTAGAAATGAAACAATGTGGAAAAAACTTTAACACAGAAGGGAATAAGTTAATAATAAGGCTCCTTGTTCAGCTTCGTGTAGTCGATGATTTTTTTTCTATAATCTTGCTCTTTTACATTAAGCTATTGCCAAAAACATAATACGGTCAGCGTATGTTCAAATTAACAAACATTGCAGTACTTTCATCTTAATGAACATTTAGTAAATACATAAGAATCTAATACAAGAAACAGCGAGTGGATGGAAAAAATCGTTTTATTCCTAGTGAAAAGAAGCATTGGACGATAGCCAAATATCGAACGTTGTGTTCAAAGGACGAGAAAGCACTGACAGCGAAAGCTTGATGATCAAACTTGCAGAGAAGCTCACGATTAGGTACAAAAGGAAGATAGACAAGCAACATCTGAGCCTTGTTGCATGAAGCATCCACGTCTCAGATGTTGTTCATTGTGTGAAAGAGATTACAGACTATATATTCCCTGAATTGGTGGTGAATAGCGTAGAATATTCGTCAAGGAGTGAATTACACAGTTAGATCAACATACAACCAACCTGTGAATCGGTGTGTTAATAACTATAATTATATGAAACACATATACATACTTTCTTCGTAAGTTTCTTAAGCACACACACTAACCTTAGAATAGTCCAAGACATTCTGAGATGAGAAACCATTCAAATAGGACGACAAAAGCTTGTAAACACTATTGATGTTCGACAGTTTTCGTTTGTTTTTTATACTACGCCGATAAAGAGGGTTTTTGCGGGTTTGCAGTTGTAGTTTCCCGTTCATAAGAAAAAGTTTTTGCATCATAAAAAGAATGTAATTTTGTTTCTTGTCGAGCATGAATGGGTTGAACAGTTGAATAGCACTGGATGACCCGATTTTATTTGCCAGTCAGAGAACTCAAAAATACAATAAAAAATGCACTGAACAGTAGTCGAAACAAACACATATTGCATTCCTCTTTGCTACAATCTAAATGTTGAAGACAGAGGCGAAATAAACGCGAGACAAGGGAGAATAAGGGAGCTTCAATTATTGTTACAAGTACTATTCTTTAGCCTCACCACGCTTGCTTTCAAATTGTCGGTGATCAGTGATTTATTTGAATAATGATAGCGACAACATCAGCACAGTTGAGTGCTCTCCAGACTGTGTGTCATTAGCGAACGAACCAAAGAATGGCTTGATTAACCCCTTTTATATAGGAACTTTCTGTTTTTAGGTTAGCTTTAAGACGCAAAATGCCCAGTGCGCAGGGGCAAGTCACTCGTGATTCAAACTACACAGAAAGACAGACAAATAATAAGACAAAAGGACGTACTGGTAGACTGCAAACGAAACTGATAGACACTAAAACAAGCAATCAAGACGCTCGGTTGCCACAGGCTTGGAATATCTCACTGAACTGACGATATTATATGACAACAACCCAGAAGGCTTTGCACACTCAAACATGTCTTAAATTCAAAAGCACTTTAATACATTGAAATGCAAGTTGAATTTATTTAAGATAACTGCGTATATTTTTCTACTGAATTTGTTTCTTCAAAGAAAGGAGCTGTTGTTACTAATCTCGTGACGCTTTGTGGGAAGGGTAAAATAGCACCTGCTGATTGGCTAACACCTAACACGTTTGCCTGGAACCCCCCGCATTACAGAAACCCACCTGCATTCCTAGTGCACCAAGTTGTTTTTCCCGCATGGCCATTGCCAATCTCTTTTTCTCAGCTCGCGTTTGGCGTCTCACTTCTGACACCTGAGAAGATGATCAGAGACAGAGTTTGAATTATTTGTACGAAGGAAAAAGTTATTTTCTGACACCTCAGAAGATCAGAGTTTGAAAAATTATGTACAGGGGCAAAGTTGCTTCTCACACCTGAAAAGCAAATTAGACTTTGAAATAAAAAGATTTAGAGGAAAAAGTTACTTCTGACATCTGGAAAGCAGATTAGAGTTGGAATTGAAAGTACTGTAATTACAAGGGCAAAGTTACTTCTGACACCTGGAAAGCAGATTAGAGTTGGAATTGAAAGTACTGTAATTACAAGGGCAAAGTTACTTCTGACACCTGGAAAGCAAATACTAGTAAGAATTGAAAGTATGAACAAGGACTGTAAAAGTTCCTACTCATGTGGGAGAAAGATCACGGTTTGAACTGAAAGTGCATACGAGGGCGAAGTTTCTTTTTACACAGGTAGTAATGTAGAAAATGTACCTTCTTCTCGACCTCAGGGTGTGCCCGTAACGCCTCCAGCACATTCTCCGCAAGAGAGCCAACCTTCTCTTCCGACGAAACTTGCTCCAGCAGGTGAACAGATCGGATTGTTGACTCCGTGACGAGCAGCTAGAATATTAGTGCGTTATAGTGTTGTTAGAGTGTACCGCATAACACTGGTGTAAAATACATTCGGTAGAAATAGAGAATCCGTTGTCTTGATACGTTCAAAACCCATTATCTTTTCTAAAAACAGATATAATACAACTGGGCCGATTAAAATAGCGTCCACATTTACCTGTGTGGAAGCAGTTCACAACGACTAACAATAGTACATTGGTTCGTTAAACGGGTATTTCGTTATATCGAGGCTTGTTATATTAGGTTTTTGTGTCATACAAATTACTGTAATTTTGCCGGGACCAAAGAGTGTACTTCGTTATATCGGGTTCCACTGTAGTCACTTCAACAAACGACGTACCTGAGCAGCGGGGTAGCCTTTGCACATACCATACAGCAATCTAAGGACGTACGGCAGCGAGGATCGAGCTAACACCTCCTTCCACACCTCCGTCTCTGCAAGGTTTGATGTACTGCAGGAGAGAGAAACAGCGAATCAGTTCAATATCAACTGAACAACAGCAAACAAGACTGAGAACATTGTCTATCCGCCTGTCATATAAGATTTATCGATCGACTTATCGAATGGAAGAATAGAATAAATTGAATGGAATAAAACGGATTATAAAATTTATGTTCACTTTATACAGAGAAGAGAGAATCTCAATGCACTTAGAAATGTAATAAATCTTAAAACAATTTAAACTGACGAGAAAGACTGGATTTACAAAAATTACGACATAACGATAGAAAGGGCATTAATCAACTATAAAAAAACTGACAACTGACATGGGCAACTGACATGTATGGTATTTTATAAATTAACGTGCGCTCTGATTGGCTACAAATCTATTTTAAATAACTGAACATAAATCACGGAATGACGTCACATGACTCTAAAGATTTCTTTTCAAAGGCAAAGATAAATGCTTTTCTATAAGATTATTTTCTAAACACAATCGGCTCCACTCCGCCTCGTTTTCTCCCAACACTTTTCGTGTGCCTTCTTACGTCATAGCGAATCTACGCTTCGAGACAAATAAAATGAATGGCTTTATAGAGCTTTGTTAACTGGTTCAAAAGTTAGGACATTCTTGGTTTATTTGAAATCGGGGTTTAGTAGGGAAAGGGTAAATTATTGTCTAGAAACACACGCAATGCTGTTATACTCCCTTAGTATACTACTCTAGAAATGCCGATTTTAAAATTATGGTAATTTATAAAACAGTGTGTGGAAGGATTGATAAATAGATCGATGGTGACTTGATCGGTTTCCAGATACACCTCAACAGACGGATACACTCTATTTTTTATATAGAACGTCTTATGTCTAGGCCGAGGCTGAATGTTCTTAAATATTTTTAAATATGTTCTTAGTATAATGATGCGTGTTTGGTGTACCAATTTTTTTTCTAAACAAATGTTCTGGAACCAAAGTTTAGTCGCTGGCTGCTGTCCTGACACTGTATATATCTATGTACAGCTACGAGCTTCGATATTTGATATTTGATATGGCAAGTGGATTGAGTAAGAGAGAAAAGAATTAATCGTGCAAATTGTTCTTGTAAAATGTCCATGTATTTTACTCTGGTTACAAACTACATTGTCTTAGCGACTTATTTTCCAACTCCATAACTTTGTGCCGTAATGTAACAAAATAAAGTTCTCGGCCATTTATCAGCTTCCGGTATGTTCATAGCATGATCTTAAATTTTGGCCGGATTTTCACCAGACGTCCTAAAAAGGTTCTTTTTAAAAAAAAGTGTACTTTGATTCTAAATACAGTTTACTCTACCTGAAGGACTTGTCTGGAGTGTGTCGCCCTAGATATTCGATCGCCTTCTCCACAATTCCATTTTCAATGATGAGGTCTTTCAACTTAGCCCCGCTGTGGTTATTCTGCAACACAAAACAGACAATCAACGTGGAGATACACAACACTAAGAGGTCATTGACTAGTTTTTCTTCAAATAGTATGTTGGACTTTCTACTCAGTAAAACAGACCTGGCAGATTTCTAGTTACCACAGAATGCAATGCCAAACAGATTCATTTTTGCAGTGGCAGCCTCAGCTTGATGTCCAATATTCATCAATAGAAAATGGAAAAGATGAGCAATTCGCTACTCTGTCTATTGTTGGAGTTTTCTGGCGCCCACATTTTCTTGCCGGTATTCGTGTATGTTCAACATTAAGGCGAGGTATAAAATAAAAAACCGAATCTGTAGTCCTCACAGTCAGGCTTAACTACCAATTTTCAAACTGGTCTATTGATCTCAGTTTCTTAATTGTTATTGCCAATGAATTGAGAAATCAAACAAACCTCAATGCCAATGGCGATGTTGCAAAAGCAATCAAGGAACAGCACTTCGTCTGTGGACCGCTCCTTGTCGAATCTGAGAATTGAAAAAGGTGAAGAACATATTTAGAAGTTACAGACAGTTCCAGATCAGTTCCACTGCAGAAGTCCTAAATACGCTAGTATTAGTAGCAGGTTCTATGGCGTTTATTTATAACAGACTTTTACACAAAGGGAGAGGGGGACACAGTTACAGGTTTCCCCAATTTCACAAGGCTCTTTGTAGAATAGGAGGTGACAGTCGACATTACCAGCATTAGCCTACTCCTGTCAACAAGTGTGTAGGTTCTTTCAGGACCACTATCAGACAGGGTTCCTACAGCTCAGGACTTTTCAAATTTAAGACCTTTTTAAGACTTTTTAATGCCAAAATTTGACCTTTCAAGACCATACATGTACAAATTTGAAATGAAGCAAGTATGAAAATAATCTAATATTGAAAATCTCTGAGGCAGGAATAAACAAACAACACGTGTCGTTCGTCCAATTGAGTAGCACAAAACTCAAAACTGCTTATAGAAAAGCAACTGCTATTGTGCAACTCATTTTCGTTTTTTTTTCAAATTTAAGCCTTTTAAGACCTCAGGGAGCAATATTACAAAATTTAAGACCTTTTTGAGGCCTTAAATTCTCGCAGAGACTCATAATGACATTTAATGCCTCGCGGGACCCCTGATCAGAAGGTCGAGGCTTAACGTTCCTGTTGACGGACAAGAGTCAGATATAGATAACAAATATAAGCCCATATACGGTCGCAGCCGAGATTCGAACCCGGGCACACAGAGATGGGAGGCGAGTGTGATGACCACTACAGCAACTCCTTACTTCCTTAGGTCAAATAGAAAATATTTATAATTCCAACTTACACATCCACCACAACAACAAATGTGGGAATGACAACCGGCACTACATTGCCTTACACTGGTTGTGGAAACATATCAAAACATGCCCGTGAAGGTATGGCTTTTATCACGACAGTGTTCCGTGGATAATCGACATTGTGTAACAAGGAACATAGAACGAGTGGTGCAACACGCGACAGCGTTAATCCATTTAATTTAGTAAAACGACACTTTAATCAGAGAGAACTGGTGGTACGAAAGATGCATAAATGTGGCCATAGTATTTTCTTAAGACGAGTACATGGGTAAATTGTACTGCCTTTCCCTGCAGGTTGTACCTCCTTTCCCCAGCTGTAAATCAGTCTGAACTCTAGACTGGGATGAGAAAATTACACTGTTGTACGTCTTTTCTCAGTTGATGTACCTTCCATACATACCTCTTATTAATCGAGTGCGAGGTCCGTACCGTAAGTTACGGACCCGAGTTTTTTCCCACTTATGGCGCAAGCGCGAAGCGCGCGGCCATGAGGAAAAAACGAGGGTCCGTAACTTACAGTACGGATCGAGCAAACGAGGTTAATAAGACTATTTACAGTATTTAAGTTACGGACATTTAATTTACAGTATTTAAGTTATGAAAATCACTGCATACGGGTCAATGATCCCAACCTAAACTGAGTTTAAATTATCAGTGTACATGTGCCCCCCTGCAGGGCATGATATGGTAGACTTTACTAGAAATAAACATTTCCTTTTAACAGTGTATGCTTTACGATCGAGTAATGCTCACTTAGTTCAAAACAACTAGGTCGCGTACAGTGCACAGATACTCACTTTTCGAAGTCAAGGTAGGGAATGAAGTGGTTAATCAATGTCTTTATATTTCGCTCGTCTCCAAACGTAAGGAAAGGTATGATTCGCATCATTCCTTGCAGAACATTGCTATTTGATCGCTGGAAATTAGTGGAAAGAAAACAGTTAACGTTGTGTTTCTAACTGAAATAAATTCACTTCTATTACAATGAATGGAAACTAAAATGTTGGGGATTTAACTTCTACTTTTCTAGTTTACCGTGATCTTCAGTCTGGAAATACGCTCCTCTCTTATAACCACCTCCCCTCCGGCCCTCCTCGCACTTTTCAAATGCTTTGCATGCGCTGGTAATTGGGTAATCTTTACCTATCATGTGACTTACTTGTTATATATTGCTGTTCAGTTGGGTAAAGCAAGTTTCAGTTTAAAAATCTTCCGTTTTGCACCCAAGATTGTATCGCATTTATCACATTCACTGAAGCTGGGAAATCAGCTATGACTGTTGCGAAATTATGAGAATCAGTGAGCATGCAAATTTCCCATCACTTTGAATTGAAACATCCAATTCGTTTTTGACGATTTATTCTCCCCAGGCCCTCCTCCTCAAAATCTTCCGAGTTCATACGCAATGCTGACGAGATAGAGACAGTTCTACAAACGTTTAACAAGTTTCAACCGGTGTGGTTATCTACACTGAAATACTGTTAAAATACGAGAACTGCCTGAAGAGATCGAGATGTCCCTTACCACAAACGGGGTTGGAATCTTATCGAGCAACATGTCGAGCTGCGACTGGTCTCCCTCTGTCACGGGTTTCGAACTTTCTGGGGAGCTTGTGGCTTCCTGTAGGATGGTTTCCATTATCTGAAGCACCTCCTCGGCTATGGCAGCGCCACCTCCTCCGCTCGCATCTTGCTCCATCTGAAGGGCCTGCATTGGGACCATAGAGTCGCAATGAGTTTCTCCTAACATGTTTCTATTCATTACTTAAAGAGAATTTGGTTATTTATCACGAAATAAGGATCTGACGTTGTGATACGACGTACAAAGTTCTTGTTAATACAGCTAACATTGGTTAGCAAAATTGTTATTCTATTAGAGTGTCATTTCCTGTAAATGACCATCACATCACTACTTTTTGCTCCACCATTCTCCCCTCTTCCCGATACTGTTGTTTCTACTGACTACTTGCACTCTCTGCTTAAAAAAACTCGGCAAGACTTAATTGATACAATATTCATTGATATAATAGTGTCAAATTTCTTTATTGATAACCGTCATATCTAGTTGATAGGAAGTCGGTATTTAACAAGTATCATTTACTGGCCTGTCTATTATCGGCCAACATTTCTCCTTTAGCAATTTAGGTGTTTCCTATGAGCTACTGTGTTCAGCTCATGCCAGGGCCCGTTCGAAAGTGGAATTTTATAATTCGGTTTTCGGTCTCTATAACTGGTTTTGCCGGCAATGCCTCAATTATTCTGTATAATGACCGAACTAGGGGCTGCTAAATAAGCGTATACCGGAATTTTGCCTAAACTTGGGATAAGTTTACAATGTATGAAGCTTATACAGTTAAGATAACGAACCAGCAAGGTAGAATAAGAGCAAAAAAACTGTGCAAGAATCAAGAAAACTACGACTTACAATACGGAAACATATAACCACACCACGAATCAGTGTAATTCACTGGCTATCTGTTCTGTATGGAGATAAATTCCTCGAAGTTTTAGCAAATTGCAGAGGCCGGTCAAAGTTTCTCTCCATACGGTCCGACTAGGGCTGGTGGATACGATCACTTAGTTTTCCTAATAACACATTTGAAAAATATGATCATCGTCCTTTGCAAGCAGAGATATTAATCCAGTCGTGAGGTCCATAATAAGACATAACCGGACAGCCCTAGAGCATGACTTATGTGGATACCGGACCTGGAAAAATATAAAGCACCTAGTTACCTGATTGAGAGTTCCTAGCAGGACATTTAGGGTGTTCAGTGATGGGTTACACAAGTGTTGCCGATTGACCTGCAATAGAAACAGCAACAACAATATTTTTATTTAGTACCATTATCCATATACATAATTAATGCAACAATATTTTTATTTAGTACCATTATCCATATACATAATTAATAATAATCAATAAAGATCTTGATATACATAAGCAAGTAAATACAAACGTTATTAAAGACCGACGCTCTTGTCTTTCGCATATTGATTACCATTTTACCTTGACAATAGCGTTAGTAGCAACGCCGAAACGTCGGTCTTTAATAACATTTGTATTTGCTTGCTTATAATTAATAATAAGAACGAAATACATTGGTACTGTAACTGTAACAACCAGAAATATATTGATTTGTAACTTGCACGTAGTCCAGTCAATAAAACCTCAACGATATTACGCCACTAAAAAGTATAAATATAGTATACCAATTAGACCAGAATAAACAATTCTTCCATTGAGCAAAAAAATTGTTTCATAAATGGTACTTAAAAATACACACACTTCGACATCCAAACTGAATTTGAAACCTTCATCATAATAACGAAGTGGACACGAAAATGTTTCAATGCACAAATATAAAACGTTCGAAACAAAGTCCTTTGAGTTTACACACATAGCTTTGACATGACCAACAGCCAAATATCACTGATTTTGTCTCCAACAAACCACACAAAATAAAACGAACAAACGTGGTGTAGGATATAACGTCACATTCAAGCCAACAATAATTAAAACGAAAACTTGCATCATCCATAAATAAAATTCCCATGACATTGAGCACAAATATAACGGCTTTTCTATGACCTTGGATAAACGCTCCCTCTGTCTTTCCCAGATCCGTAAAAACCCTGTTCCACGGATCGAATACTTTCAACACTCATGCTTGTCTTAGTCCATCCAGAATAACAGTTACAAATGCACCAGAACTGTCTCCTTTGAATACAGTGTTATATAGTAGATACTGGAAGAAATGAGTCGGACTAAATAACGTCACTTCACCTCAAACTGACTTTTACCTAGTTTATTTTTCATACCTTCAATTTGACACAGTAACCCAGCAGCTTCAAAATCACCGCGACCATTTCTTTTCCATACGCAAGGTCCTTAACAGCACTGAGTCTGAACACAAAACAAAACTTATGTTCTAGTGAGTTGTATAAAATAGTTGGTACTTTTTTTGACCCCTGGAATTCCATTACTTTCCAATTATTTAATGATATTTAGCCGTTTCCGAGACCAAAATTAATCTCGAAATGACAGTAGCTAATTTTATGCAGTCTTTAGGAAAAATACTGTTTACCCATAGTACAGTGCACGTAAATTGAGTTGAATTTTCAGTTTTCTCACTTGCAAAAGTTTAATTTTAGGACCACGTTCTAATACATTAATTTTCACCATCCATGATATACCATAACCCAAATCAAACTTCTAAGATTGTACAAATTTTGAAAACAGTACAATTTCATGGATTTCCAAGTCTTTTACGACCCCCTAATAGTGTAACTAACAAATATCTGCAGAACAATTCATGTAAAAAGCTCGAAGGAAAAAATGTGTGTGATATACAACATGGTGCTCAATGACTGATGATAACAAAATTCCAGGAGTTGTAGAGGAGTTCTCCAGGTAGACAATTTATTTTTCCAGAACCAACATCAAATTCTCATCAAAAACCAAGCGATATCAAGTAATTTCTGCCAGAGTAGCAGCAATTGGTATATTAATGCACTGACTCATTTTACTTGTAGCAAATCAACGCACTTTTAAGTTCACAAAGACCTATATACACCATCCTGAATGCAGTCTGAGCAACACAATATCAGGCTATCTGTTACCCCCAAAATCCTCAAAAAAAACTTCCTGAAACTGAGTCTACATGGAAAACAAAAAGTCCAATCATGAGTCAGATGCTATACGAAAGTTTTGGTTAGTTTATAAAACAGTTGAAAATATTTATCCACGAGTTTTCCAGGTGTACACGGAAATTATCTGTTTTTCCAGGAGTTTTCCAGGTTCCTGGAAGAAAATTTCAAAATTCCAGGAGTTTTCCAGAAATTCCAGGAGTAGTGAGCACCATGATACAATAATATCATAACATTTTATAACTACGACTGTAATTTTTAAACGATCTATTATCTTTGAGATCTATTCTTAGAGAGAAGATGCAAACTGATAGACAGTCACGTGATTCCCAAGGTTCATTCGGATGAATTTCAAAGGAAATCGAAACCGTGTTTCATGAGATGTCTACGAATTACTGTAGACACCGCTCAAGAATCAGAAAAGGGATTTTTTTTAATGAAGACAAAGATACAAAACTCTAGTTTTAAGTTTCTCTCCTACATGTCAAGTGATATAAATTACAGTCTGGATACCTGACAAGCATCGCTTCCATTCCACCACACTCAGACATCACATATGCTTGGCGATACACTTCTTCTTCATCCATCGCCTCTTCTGTTGTTAAAGGCAACAAATAGTAAATAACAACAACAGCTCTATTGAAAATGAAAACATCGATGCCGGCGAACACTACCATCAGCGGGTTGTTGTCTCAATTGCATTAACAACAATGACTAAAACAACAACAACAACAACAACCACGGCTAACAACAAATGGACACGATAGTATCTATAGCACAGCACGAATCTAACGCCACAGTGCGAGTAGAGCTTCCCGCGCTAATGCAGAACAGCTACGTTGTTATAATTATTTTCCAGGCAATACGACGGCCAGCCTGGAGTACGGTTTTGGTTTCAATAAAGGAATCAGTGAACTAATCAAACACAACAGACATTCTTTAAGACTAGTCAATCAAGATTTTCAGATCTCAGGGGCACAGCTATTACTCGTGCTTTCTTCTAAACTCAGGTAGTGGATGGTGTAATATAAAGGATTTTCTCAGTGGGCTGGGTGCTCATGTGGTTTGTCTAGCATTGTCCAGAGTCTGGACTAGCATTAGTAAACATTCCCTGCAGCAAGTACATTGATGTAGAAGAGACAATAGATAGAAAACAGCCAAGGCGTAAGTAAAGAAGCAGTTAACGGATTGTGATAAATTCTGTATATCTGTCGCTGTTAGAAACGCATGTATCAAAATAGCCACACCTCTGATACAGTATCTACATAAAAGCATGAACGGAAATTGTGAAAATTTTATTTATAGTAAACCGTATGGTAGGTTTGGAAATACCCCAAAAAGTACATTTATTTGTGCGGGAAAATTCCCTGTCATATTTATTAAATCACTATTTCACATTTATACTGTGTCACCTGTAAAAGTATTTTTCCTTGCTATTGTTCAAATGGCAAAGAAATTTAAACATAAAATTTTATAAATAAGTTTTTGAATACACACAACGGGCAGGGGACAAAACGAAAACGTCAGAAGTGACAGAAAACCCCAAGGTTCGTGTACAAATGAAACACTGAAACACCGCGACACCATACAATACATATGCACAAAGCAGAATCATCTAACTGATCAAATCTTACCTTTGTTTGAGTCGAGTGTCTCTACGAATTCTTCTGTGGCATCCCCGAGAAGACCTTCAACCAACGCGTTCGGACAATTAACACAGTCAGGTACAATCAACACAGTCAGGTACACTTCACGATTACACGCTTTCAAATGTTTAAAGAGCCGCTTTCCATAAATGTCGCTTTGTAAATACTTCACTAAAGAGGTTATTTGGGCAAAATATAATGAAATCAAAATTTCACGACTGTCGCCTGATTCTCAATACTTACAGAAAGCGGCTCTTAAAGTTCTTCGTTCTAATATCAACAAGCAATCAAGAAGAACTTGTAACTGATTAAAAATGTAATATTCAAGGTTAACATAGAATTAACCCTCGGATAACCAAGCTATTTTTCATAGCGAGTTAACCCAAAGGAGGAGGTGGGGGAG
>JANSTR010173041.1:0-16624 GCA_025434805.1 Antipathozoanthus remengesaui | reverse complement strand
GTGGAGCTATTACCCGAATAAACCTAATTTGTTTAGTATAATTTTAAATGTAATGTGATCAGATATGGTATTTAAATAGTAATGATTTTATGAACACCTAAGGTAACACCTAAAATAATAATAATAATAATAATAATAATAATAATATATAAATATGCTTGAAAAAAAAATCAAACATTACCACCTCTCCTTCAAATTCGAATTTTATCCTCCTACTCTCCAAATTGGATCATTAACCCCTCCCCTCCAAAACGAATATTACCCCATTCCCCTCCAATTTCGAACATTACACCTCCCCTCCAAATACGAACACTACCGTGCACACTACCTCCCCCACCCCTCCAAATTCGAACATTACCATCCTCCCATTCAAAATCAAACACTACCCTCCCTTTCCTCCAAATGCGAATCATTACTCATTGTACCATTCATTTACTCTGTGTACTTTGTAGCTAAAATCAACGGCGGCTGGACCATCTTTGCAAGCTGGGACGACATCCAGTGTTCCGCTCCTTGCGGAGGAGGACAAAAATTGCGTAAACGAACGTGTACCAACCCACCACCAAAGAATGGAGGATTGGACTGCGAGGGTCCATTGGTGCAAACACGGGAGTGCAACATGCAGGAATGTCCTGGTTAGTCTATTAACCTTTAAATGCTTTATAGTGTCGTACATCACTGTCTAATCGTCTTCGACTAAACTCGATTTCCGAGAATGTCTTTGATAGTAATAATTTAATTCAACCTCCATGGCTCGTTCATGTCCTGCAATTGTTTTAATATTGAGCACAGGTGAAGTGCGGTTGACTTGTAACGTTTTATGTGGAAAATGTTAATGCACACACGTAATTCAGAAAAATTGCTTTGTGAAAACGTACAACCAAGAGGAATTGTGGGGATTATGGTCATAATTCCGCCTGGTTAAATTTTACATATAACTATGGTAAAATTGTTATAATATTTAAAGCTAAACGTTTTCGATCTTAAAAAATATCTTCAGAGTTAAAACAGATCTGAAGATGATCTTTAATATCGAAAACGTTTAGTATTAAATATTATACCAATTTTACCCATAGTTATATATGTAAAATTTTGGGTATTGTTATAAGTACTGCTATAGTCCTGTCTCGGACGTTTGAAGTGGAATAACAACATTAAACCTGGTCTATTAAAGGCACCTCCCTGTTGTGTACTCGTTTCTTTAACCCTTTCCTTACTAAAAACCCCGATTTCAAATAAACCAAGAATGTCCTAACTCTTGAACCAGTTGAAGAAACTCTATATAGTGACCATTCATTTTGTTTGTCTTGAAGAGTAGATTCTTAAAATGTTCATTGTTTCATGAAATTCAGAAGTTGACAATCTTCATAAAGTTTGATGAATTTACTAAATTGAAAAAGTCAGTAGGGAAAGGGTTAAAGAAACGCATAAGGCAAAAAAATATATAGACGGGTTCTGGTTATTAAGTCAAACAAAGGAGTTGCCTAACAGCCCTTTTACAACATTCTATAGCTAACAAGGCATTCAGACATCACGAATTTTCAATTATTCAACTTCTTTCAACACCGGGGGTGAAAGTTTTGCACGGCCGGCCTTTTGAGACCTTTTGTGTGTGCGCAAAGTGTTCTGGGATGGTGCCATATCATCAATTCAACCAGGCGTTCCCAGCTAAGAACAGTAGCCAGATCACCCGGATGCATGGAATAAAGTACACTTCATAAACCTGCACGTTTTTTTCTGTATAAATACTAGGAACTAAAAGCTTGTACCCAGAACATAAGACATGAGGTGGCCATCATGCCGCTTTATCTTCTTGGAAGCTTACTCGTATGTAAATCAGTTTGATTGCTCTGTCGTTAACATCCACTGTTTCTATGCACTATAGCTGGCCGTAGTATGCACACAAGCTTCGATATTGGATTCCTCATCGATGGTTCAGCAAGCATTGTGGAATCTGGCGACGACCATTTCCAGCAATGTCTAAATTTCGTACATGGTGTCGCCTCCCGTTTCGATATCGCCCCGGATATGTCACGTGTTGGTGTTGTACTCTACTCAACCATTGCAGAACTTGTGTTTGGCTTCAACAAACATTTCGATCTTGACAGCATAAGAGCAGCATTGGATGACATCAAGTACCCGAACGGCGGCACAAAGACTGGAAATGCTCTGAAGTATACCATGTCCACATTGTTTAGTGGCCCAGCTCGACCAGGAGTACCTCGTGTGCTGATTGTTTTGACAGACGGTGAATCTTCTGACTCTGTTTCTGCACCAGCGAAAGCTCTGCGTGATGCTGGCATCAACGTTTTCGGTTTGGGTATTGGCAAAAAAATTAACATCGCTCAGTTAAATGATATAGCTTCTGATCCAGACAAAAACCACGTGTTCACGACTGACTTTTCATCATTGAACAAACTTGTGGGAGAAATCACGTTGCTCGTGACCGAAGGTTTGTATTAATGAATTTCAACCGAGTTCAACTACTGATACGGATTTGAGTAGATTTTTTAATTCCTTTAACAGGCAGATGTACAATATATAGTTCAAAGTGTGTGTAATTTCTCGTTGCCTGTCTCGTTACATTTTCTATAAATTGGTTAGGAGAATTTGGTACTTCATCGTCATGTATTCAGAGTGGATGATCAGTTCCTTTATTCTCATAACAAATCAACTGACTGTAAGGAGAAAATAGATGTTGATGAACACGTTGCGAGTGAATGCGTTAATATAGAACTTCAAATGAGATGAATTTGACCAAATTCTCAAAACACTGGCAACACCCATAGATTGTGTCAGTCATTTACTTGATGTCTGTTGTGCTTTTTTCAAAACTTTAGCCAACGTTAACGGTGGCTGGACCCTCTTTCCCAACTGGGACGATGTCGTGTGCTCTGTGCCTTGTGGAGGAGGACAGAAAATGCGTAGACGATCCTGTACCAACCCCCCACCCGAAGGTGACGGAAAGGGATGCGAGGGTCATCTTATAGAGACCAAGGAGTGTAACATGCACGAATGTCCTGGTAAGTTTACTGATTTGTTCATCCTTAAATAGAAAGTTCCAGTATAAAAGTGATAACTCCTCCCTCTTTTCTCGCCTTGGAAATGTGAAATTGAAATTCAAAATACACTGAACAGTATAAGAAGCAAGCGCGTGTTGCAGACCTCTTCACTAGACTCTAAATGTTGAAGACAGAGACCAAATAAACGCGAAAAAAGTAAACAGAAGGAAGTCTTAGAAACGCGCTTGATTTAACATTTATCTTCCATGTTGTCAATTTTAAAATTGTGCGGTATAGATCCTATGTTACACAGCTGTGACAGAGTTGCTCACTCGACGGTGGCTGATTGGTGAATAAACCGAACAATGACCTGGCCAGTCCCTTTTATACTTGAACTTCTTGTTAAATTATCTATGTGCTCTATTTTGACTTCACCTTGCATATGCTTGACTAATATTCTGATATTCTTATGAATCTGTTTTTGGCCTATTACGATCGCTGTTGATTCATTTCGGGACGACAGATCGCACCTACAGAACGAGAAACTACCTCCAAACGTGTCACGTTAAATAATTAAAGCTTATTGAAACTAGTAATAAACCTTTAAATTTAATTTATACAAGGTAAAAAAGAATTTCAGTAAAAGTAGACGTGCTCCACATCTCTCACTCCCTCACAGTTTCAATATAGTGGTAAGGTTTCTTGTCGAGCACTGTAACAAAAGCTACATTTGAAGTAATCAATGTGTGACTTTCTTGCTGGATACAATTGGATAGATACAATTTTGCGATCCTAATAAAATCGCATAGCAGGGATGAATCACGCAAGCAGATTGGCTAATCAACCAATAGAGGTGAAAGTTTTTATCATGGAATTGTACTTGCGCGTCTTCAGCATGGAATTGCACTCAACTTGAGCCACGTGCGCGCCCTCAAACTTTCCCGTTGTGGCTCACCAGTCGGTTAACAGAGCACTGAAATGCCTTTCGCGCGCTTAACAGTTTCCAGATTAGCAAAAGCCGATCCAAATGTTTATATAAACTAATCAGTTTCACCTGCGAGATTCATTCTGCCTATGCGATTCAAGGAACATTTACTGCCTGATTCGGGTATTCCACGTTGAATTTCACTCAAAAAAATTGTACTGCATTCATATCCCTTCACGTGGGATACCCACATCAGGGTAATGAATTTTCCTATATTATAGCCTGTGCTACATGAGGTAAGTGTATTTACAGTGAAAAGGTACACTGAGGTGAACTCGTAAAGTGCTTTCTATACTGTCCCTGCTTCCTGCCGTTTTATTCCTATGTGCAATTTGAGTAAAATGATAACGACTTTTTCTCTTATCCTAGCAAACAATGGCAGATCAGGATCGGAATGCCCTATTTGCAGGAATAGAGGCGTATGTGTGACCGATGAGAACGGTGACAAAGTGTGCCGATGTGTAAATGACTTCAAAGGCCCAACGTGCGAAGAAAGTAAGTTTCACACTTGCATCAGCAGGTCTTTTTTATCCTGGTCTATTTACCCTTTGTTGCTGATTCAATCTTCAAAGTTGCCGTATTTATATCCTGTTTGTCATTGCAAAAATGAGTCTTTTTCAAAAGTTAGATAATGAATCTCTTATTAGACAGTGAAGTATGGAGTGTAGCCGGATATTCTTACTTGTCCTTTGTTTAATACGCGACGAGTATAGCTTTCCAAGGATTAGGAAGCTTCAAATACAATGGCGCCAAAACGTACAACAACCTCCCTCAACAGATCACAAATGCAGAAACTGTTTACAATTCAAGAGAGACGCCAAGCACTACTTCAAAACCACCAAATGAACATAAATATTGAACATGATCCGAGTTATTCTTACCAATATGAATGCGAACAGTGTTGGTCTCAAAATATGTACATTTTCATTCCGACATTTCTTTAAAATTTGTTTTTGTTTTACTTTATTTTACACAGGGCTCTTTTAAACTAGCATTAGCTAAACAGACGCCCCTGTTTAAATATCGTATTAAAAAAATAAATAAATAAACTAAATAGCCCATAGGACTAAAGGAGTATTAAAAAAATGATATTCTGTTGCAATCCAGCCAATTAACAATCCATATGTTATTCCATCTAGACGATTTCTTTACCGTCGAGTGCAAGCCAAAGGGAGAGATGATTTTGAAATTGGAAATCGCGAAAATGCACTATATCGACTTCCAGAAGCCTATTCACCTGGAGAAAAATACCCCTGATTGTACAGCGAAGTTGAGCGAGGATGGCAGATATTACTGGTTCGACAAGATGGTAACTGACTGTGGCACTAATGCTGAACTAGACTCTGACCCGGAATATATCATCTACAAGAACTTGGTTCACACAAAGGCAGTAACAAAAGGTGTTATCACAAGAAATTATGATGCAGTCATGACATTCCAATGCAAGTACAAGAGAACAGATATCCATGCATTTGGAACACACAGCGATGATCTCTCCAGGTCAGATCAACTTAACTTTTTGGGAAGCAGCGAGCTCCTTGCAGAATCTGTTGGTAAGTGTCGTAAACTGTCATAATCTGTCGGTAAGTGTCGTAAACTATTGTAATCTGTCGATAAGTGCCGTAGACTCTCGTGATCTGTCGGTAAGTGTCATAAACTGCCGTAATCTGTTCGTAAGTGTTGTAATCTGCCGGTAAGTTTGGTAAACTGTCGTTATCTGTCGTTAAGTATCGTAAACTGTCGTAACCTGTCTGTAAGTGTCGTAATCTGTCAGTAATGTTATACCATCCTGTTTGATATCTGCTCGTAATTAAAACTGAAAAGTTTAATCATTTCTTCTCTACAAATAGACGAATGGGACTATGACAACTGTAAAATTAGATTGAAATATTTCTGTTTCACTTTTAACTCTTCCATCGTGCTTTGTACGTCAGTGGCTTTTGTTAGCAGTAAAACAAAGTAGAATGTAAACTGAATACTGTTATAAATACCAGCGTACTACAACAATGATTTTCCTTGCAAATTTATTTTTCATATTTAGAAATTTAAATATTTACTTTTGTTATCACCCGCAAGATTACAGACCGAACTTGACTCCTCTCGGTGTTATTACTATGACAGAAGATCATACCATTATCGACTGATCGTGTTTGGCTTTCACTTCACAGAATCAACGTCGGAGTACAAGGTGGACCTGAAACTGTTTACAGATGGCAGTTATACAGCTGTAATTGCAGTTTGGCCCCACCCGACCCCACTGCGTCAGGAACTGTATTTCAAAGCCGAACTGCTATCACACGATGGAGGATTGGGAATTTTCCTTGACAAATGTTTTGCCGCTCCTGGTGGTGCTCAGTCACAACCCCAGCATGTGTTTTTGGAAGATGGGTATGTTTTCTTATTGATTACCTAACTATTATTAGAACTATTAACTCATATTCATGAAAAAAATTACTATCTGTTGGCTAAGAACTGTGCGGTTATATTGTAACTCTGTGCAATTGCAAACTAAAATTCTCAGATCTGAATTGGATGAGAAACAATAGACAGCCGATCAACTATTCAAAATACTATCATTTCTATGACAACAGTAGCATTAAGTTCATTCAGAAATCTTGAAGTCAAATACAATGGTTGAAATGAAATACAAGCAACTCACTCTTACATATTGGATTTCATTCACAGTTGTCCAGTAAACGACAACACAGTCCGATTCACCCACTCAAAAGACAGCCATGAACAGGCTTTCCAAATGCAAGCCTTCAGATTCGTGGATCACCAGACTGCGTTTGTGCATTGTTATGTCCATGTCTGCTTGAATAATCTCGCAGATGAGCGATGTGACCGCAGTCCAACCTGTAGTCCAGTACATAGACGTCGACGAAGAAGTGCGGCTGACACCAGCGGCGATGCTTTGGCTTCAGTTGGGCCATTTGAGTTTGAGGATAATATGCAAGGTAGGGATCTGTTACTTACCAACTACTGTGACTACCAACCATTACTACCTACTACCTGCTACTACTCTACTGCTATTACTACCTACCATTACTACCTACTACTACTCTACTACTATTACTACCTACTACCTGCTACTACTCTACTGCTATTACTACCTACCATCACTACCTACTACTACTCTACTACTATTACTACCTACTATTACTACCTACTATTACTACCTACTATTACTACCTACTATTACTCTACTACTATTACTACCTACTATTACTACCTACTATTACTACCTACTATTACTACCTACTATTACTACCTACTATTACTACCTACTAGTATTACTACCCACTATTACTACCTACCATTAATACCTACTATTACTACCTACTACTACTCTACTTCTATTACTACATACCATTACTACCTACTATTACTCTACTACTATTACTACCTACCATTAATACCTACTATTACTCTACTACTATTACTACCTACTATTACTACCTACTATTACTACCTACTACTACTCTACTGCTATTACTACCTACCATTAATACCTACTATTACTACCTACTATTACTCTACTACTATTACTACCTACTATTACTCTATTACTATTACTACCTACTATTACTACCTACTACTACTCTACTACCATTACTACCTACCATTACTCTACTACTTTTGCATTTTGTAAGAATTGCGCATTTCAATCATGGTCAATTCTCCTTTATTTTTCTGTGCTAACATTTTCCCACTTTGTGTTCACCAGCGGCTCAATCACGCAACTCGGCTCAAAACTCATCACCGCTGCTTGTGCCAGTGGCAGCGACAGTTGCAGTCGTGGCGCTCGCCATCATTTGTGCTATCATTGTCGCAGTTGTTATCCACCGTCGCCGACGCCGTCAACAACAAAAGAGCCGCTCAAATAACGCCAATGATGAGAATGAAGTTAACAAGCCCTTGAAGGTGGTGGATTTTGCCGAGACAGCGTGAGCTTCACGCCGGAAACAAAGCCCACAAGTGAAATACGATTAATTACATTCTATATACTTGTCGACAGTAGCTAGATAGTAGAGGCTTTCCGTCCAGACCTGTCAGCAGATATTATAGCTTTGTCATTCCTTTCTCCTAAGGGGTACAGTTGAACATCTCGTAGATATAGGTAATATTCTACAACTAAAGCTATTAGCTGGTTTTGTGGTTTAGTAACCGTGTATAAATCTTTAGCATAGACCTTAGTGTCTCTTCTGGACATTATTTTGGAGAAATATTAGTTTGTTAGTAAACAAGTAATTTACAATCAGGAAGGTTACAATAGGAAATGTACGGTGTATTTTACTCTCACATTTTCTTCCATTTCACTTTCCTTTCACATCCTAGCCATGAGGCAAGAATACCAAATTGTGTTCAACTGTGACCCTTGTCTTGAAAAGTTGGGCGACCTCAGCAACTATCGAAGCTGTCAATAGAAAGAAAGCCTTTGCTTTTCTTTAATTCTGATAACCAGAAATTACACAGAGACTTGAGAATTTTCTCAGTCGTGACACCTAGCTTCTGTCCCGTCCGTCAGGTTTTTCAAGCCTCAAGAATTAATTTTACCAACCGCTTAGAAATTCTTGACGTCGTCCAACCTAAACTATTGGCAAAACCCAATCTGAGTTAACAATTTTAGTTCTAACCAAGCAAAATAATGTTCTTAAATATTTCGTATGGGATTTACAAATAACGTTAGCCCAAACCTGATATATTTGTGGGTTGAATTAATTCTTGTTTGAAATGAGAGGTCTGGTTTTTGCCAAAATTCCTATAATTTTCTGCTGACAAAATTCATTTTCTGTAAGGTAGAGATTAAACGTTTTGTTTGTCTGACCGTTTCTAACTTTCCCGTTTGGAATGTGAAGCTCTGAAGAAATGCTCTACAGTAGATTTCTAGTGCAGATTACACGTATGTAATTGGGATAATGTTGGTGAAGAAATTGTCTTATTTCCTTGATTTGACGACAGACGTATCAATTGGTTGAATAATTAATTATCTGATTAATTAATAGTTAGCCAACTGATTGATTAACCAACCTATTTAACGACAGCACATTCTGACAAACTTACGGATTGGCTGACTGAATTTTTGATTGGCTGAACCGTTAACATACTTGGTTAGCCGAATGACTTAGTGTCATATGGAAGTGTTTAGCCTCGTCCCCAGTCAACAGCTTTGGCTTCACGGGCGGCGCGGTTGGACTGGGCGCCACCTACGGAAAAGCTTCGGCGTCCGCCATTTTGAATGAGAAGCTTAGCGACCAGACAAAGGAGGATGACTGGGGACGAGGCTAGGAAGGGTTGACAAATTAACGGATTGGTTTTCCAGTGCGTTGCGTTTTTTATTTTATCAGTTTGATTTTGATATTTTAACGTATTTATGGGATCCAGGTTAGTTGGTTTGCAATAGCAGGCCTTCAAACCAGGTCATGTAATCATGAGTTATATTTTTGATAACGTAGTTGTAGGATCCAGGTTATAGGTGGTTTGCAATAGCAGGCCTTCAAACCAGATCATGAGTTATATTTTTGATAACGTAGTTTTTGGATGCAGTTTGGTTGGTTTGCAATAGTAGGCCTCCAAACCACGTCATGTAATCATGAGTATATTTTTGATAACCTAATTATAGGATCCAGCTTAGTTGGTGTCTAAACCAGGTTATAGTCGTGAGTTATATTTTGATAACGCATGTATAGGATCCAGGTCAACGCCAGAATTTTGGAAAAGGTTATATTTTCATTCATCTTTTGTGGTCATGACATGACTCCTTAGTCCTCAGTGGAAGTTTGGAAAGATCTCTTTTTTATAATTCTTTCCCATTTTAATAGCGTTGTCCTGAAACATTAGTAGTGTGTTCAAGATCATAGTTGTTGAGTGAGTGCATAAATATCTCATTTCTGTTCCTTTTTGAATCCTCAACTCAGCGATCAATATAACTCAGACCTTTTTCAAAATGTTTTTTTACCATCAGTGCTTACAAAGTTTTACTATAAGAAGGTTTTTTAAGTTTAATTTCCAAGACAGTGTTGTTTTTGTGATCTTTAATAAAATGATGACAAAAGCGCTGCCGATCTAGCGACCTACTTCTTCTTCAAGCAGCTAAATATATTTCTCAGTAAGTATATTTTATTTATGGCATTAACCGTATTATGCACTGTGTGAGAAAAAAACAAAAAAAAGTTAAAATTCCGAACATGCAATGTTTCCTCAGTGGATACGAAAAACTGTAATACGAACAACAAATAAACTTGGATGTTCTCCAAAAGCAAACACTTTGCTTGTCTATTTGAAAATATTGTATCCAGTTCAGCTTTTCCCAATCGCTTCCTCCCTGCTCCACTACCTTTACTTTAACCCTTTCAGCCCCAAACACGACATATGAAGTGTTACTGAATTCTCCTAATCTATCTCCATAGCTTCCTTGTTAACCCTTTCAGCCCCAAACACGATATATGAAGTGTTACTGAATTCTCCTAAACTGTCTTCACAGCTTCCTTGTTAACCCTTTCAGCCCCAAACACGACATATGAAGTGTTACTGAATTCTCCTAAACTGTCTTTACAGCTTCCTTGTTAACCCTTTCAGCCCCAAACACGACATATGAAGTGTTACTGAATTCTCCTAAACTGTCTTCACTGCTTCCTTGTTAACCTTTTCAGCCCCAAACACGACATATGAAGTGTTGCTAAATTCTCCAAAACTCTCTCCATAGCTTCCTTGTAAACAGGTTTGGAGAATTTTATATTGCATCTTAGATACAGTTTGCTGCATGGGTATGGTTTTGGAACATGTTCTATTTTCATCAAAACAAACGCATAGGTACATTTATTCCTAGAATCTGGGTGCCACGTGATCAGACCCAACCAGGGAGAGCGAAGAGCCTGTGAACGAGCCTGGGGCAGTGGCACTCTCAATGCATATTAGGGAGTTTAAGAAACGACGACGGCAACGTCAACGAGAACGGCACAAAACAATGGAGTTAATTACAGAATACAATGACCGCACGCTGTAATGCAACCACCTGGACACTTTTCAACCGTCGTCTTGAAAAACAGAACGTGAGAAAGCTCAATTTCGGGTTCTCTAGAGAACGACAACGCCGAAATATAAGCTAACGGTATCTTCGTTCGGCTTGAAAAATGAAGGCTTCTATTATTTGCCATTCACAAACCTTCATGAAAACATTAAAGAATAAAACGGAATTTTATGAACAAGAAAAATAAACCGGGAACTTAAAAATTCAGCAGCCGTTCTCGCTGACGTTGCCGTCCTAGTTGCTTAAACTCCCTATTGTCACTCATGCTGCTGCAGTCACAAAGTCATCAATTTTAGCAAGAACGTTTATCAAATCCTCAAAAATTTGTATTATGGAAAGTCCGGAGGGGTTTGAACACTGGATGTAAACAACCTGTGTCGTCACAGTGATATTGCTGAGTTCTCAGCATGAATTCTCCCCCTCACGGCGATGCATATGGAAAGCAAACGTTGCTACAGAAAGACCACAGGAGTGTTTACATACTTAATTTTACCATACGATATGGTTTACGAACTACGTCTTC
Source organism: Antipathozoanthus remengesaui (assembly GCA_025434805.1). Taxonomy (NCBI): domain Eukaryota; kingdom Metazoa; phylum Cnidaria; class Anthozoa; order Zoantharia; family Parazoanthidae; genus Antipathozoanthus; species Antipathozoanthus remengesaui. Next base: position 5,084 of record JANSTR010173041.1, on the reverse strand, counting down.
CAAGTTAAAAATGAGGTTCTAAGAGAATTTAAAGAAACTTACATATAGTTACACAAAGGGGAGAATAACCATAGATTCTATTAAAACCAAAGATTGCGCAATATTTTTTAGTGCCAAAGTCTTCATTTTCAAGGCGACCGCGTGAGTGAGAAATATATAGATAGTTTGATCTTAAGTGGCCAAATTTGTTTACCAAAATCTATTAAAGTGGATTCCTAGATAGCAACTTTTTAAACAGGTACGTTATCGTGCAAACATAAGAAAACACATCATGCAGGAATATGAGGATTTGCTAAGCACTTGAATGTGATAATCAGCAGTTTTCTGCTTTGTCAGTTTGTGTTTTCAGAACACAACTTATAACAAAGCAGTTGGTTTTTTTAACTGTATGATATTTTCCAAGTTTCATAACAGTTTATATTTTACATACTTATAAAGTCTGAACGCAAACTACACTTTCTAACGTTTCAGAAATTGCAGTTGTTTTGGTCCTTAGAGTCTTGTAACCAAAATTAATGTCTAAAGTGACATCCTGGCCAACACGGTTTGGAAACGAATTACTTGCCCTTAATATCATTTGAGAAGTGCAAACACTGACAACTTTTTAGAATCGACCTCCATAAAATGATCCATTATCTTCAGAGCATCGAATGAAATAGACTTTCCACAGCAAGCAATCTTCAAGAATTATGTCTGAACCAAAAGATATTTACCTAATATGGTGTAATTTCATGGACTTACTTTTGAATTGATCTGGAGCATATGGACCGCAGCACACGTAAAGTGGTGTCGGCAACTGTTGGTGTCAACTGCAATGTCAACGGATGCTTGAAAGAAAGTTCATCTCAGCGAGACAACACGTACGTCCTGCCGACATCGATTAAATAATCTAGAACAATCCGTACATTTACTGGTGAATTTTTGTATAAACAGCATGGGGTGAGCTTCGGGAATACTGCGCGACATGAAAACATCAGCAGAAAAAAGTTTAGGAAAGCTTTTTAACAAGTTTACCTTCACTTGGTCTAACGTGGCATTTACCAGCTTTGCTTTGCGTGTAAAACTGTGGCAAAGTTTGTCCTACGCTTAAAAGTAGCAAATTTGAGCAAACATGATCAGATGCGTCAATTACTTTACATTTGCACAACATTTGCTGTATGTGTAAATCTAGCTTTTCGCCCAGTGTTTACGTTGAAATCTTTTCATTTTTAAGTTTATTTTCTTTCTCTTTTGAAAGAAATAAAAATTGCTTGATTTTTTCAATTTGATAACGCGGAGGTCTTCGATTGCAATAATCAAACTTTAAACAAAGGCTTTAAATTCGTCATCTAAAAAAAGTGACTGATTTTAGCCATCTGATTCCATTGCGTGTCGACTTTTTTGTCCTGTAAATGTAAAGCAATTGTCTCGAAGAGGGCAATAGGCAAAATGGCAATATATATGATTGTGAATTTCCTTTGCTAAAATGCTACCTTTGCGTAATTTGGATTGAAAAATAAGTCGAGGTTTACTTAAAATATCCATGCAGTCTGCAGTCTGTATCTCCCAATGCTACAAGATATATGTGCTACAACATATACGTTCTTAGTCTCTGTTTAGTATGTAAACAAACTAAAAATGCAGAATGTTCCATAAGTCGTACTGGAAACAACCTGGAAACCAAGGTGTTGGTTTTGTTTTTCCTTCAACTCTAAATGAAAATGAGGTTGCCAGAAGGGAATTATACGAGTTCAAACATTATCAGCCGGAAGAAAAGCTACGTCAAGGTATCTAATGAACAAAAGTTTGTTTAAAACCGTCGTGTTGAAATATTTATTCTGCAATAATGGCTGTCAGTTTGCTGGCCATTTTATTCGGAACATAGCTGAGGTCAAACATCTAGCATATTGTGAGTGAAAAAATACAGAAATTATTACTTGCCAGATCTGGTCAGGTAGTGACGATGGCATGAACTAAAATATATACAGAAAATTGTTAGAGTTTATTCTAAAGATTTAAGTGTATAAATCAAATAATGATGTAGATTTTCACTCATCCAGTTGATATTAACTATCAGGAAAAAAAGTAAATCATGTATTAGATCTACTAATTTGTTTTGAACTAACAACGTTTTAACCGTAACCTAAGTCCTTTTTCAGGTTACTGATTGTCATGTGACCCGACTGGAGAGGGTGGAGCGACCCTCCGTCAATCGGATATGGGGGCTCCGTTTCAACCCCTCCACGACATGAGGGTCAGGCCCTCGAATCACTTCCGCGTCGTCTGTCACGTAGCCCAGTTGGGTCATGTGATAATCAGTAAAAGATCGTAGGTTACGGTTCAAGCGTTGTTAGTTCAAAACAAATTATAAATCAATAATTAGTAAAATATAGGTCTGGCGTTTTAATACAAAATGGCTTCAAGTAGCCTGCACGATGGTTCGGCATGATGGCCGAAGCGTTTTTCAGAGTTGTGCTTTTAAAAGCCCTGTATTTGCAACAAGTGGCTTCACATAGCTCAGGCCCAGCCTCTAAAAGTTGGCAGTGTAGTCGATCTTTCACTGAAAAGCAAGCCATAGGTGGATTGTGGTGGCTCTGAGCGATCTAAAGAAGACGGTCTCTGTTGCTTCCTTTGCGCGTTCGCGCTGCTGTTAACTGAATAAAATAGCATGAAAATCGTTTTGCCGTCCTGTCAGTTTATCCTTGTAGGATGGTCAGTTCACAGGCAAAGTCACCTACATGGTCACTCTACCTCACTATCAGCTGATTGACTCCGTTCCACAAAACGCTCTCAATTGCCTACGAACGAGGCTGCAAGAAACGTCAAGACAAAGCTGATAGGGGAGCGAAGATCCAGTTTGAATCTCAAAGATTTTTGTGTTTTTGTCTTATTATACGAACAGTTTGAAATGGTCAGCCTGACAATCTCCTATAACTTCAAAGCAAATATTGTCTTTAATGCACCAGCACAGCTCAAAAAGACATAATTTGGACCATATAGCTTCGGCAAAACATGAAAACGTTCTTAAACTGATATGGTAAAACTTCGCTACACTGATCTTAAAGTAGTGAAAATACTGCACTTTAAAACAACTTGCCGGACAATGATCATTAATATTCAGTCATTTTATATTAAAAAGGCACAAGCTAAATATTGTTTTTGATAACCTGATTATGTAATAACATTGAACTGAAAAACTAATTACCTCTTTAAATATGACTAGAGATTCATGCATATACTTTAGCTTTCGTTATCTTTAAAAGTTCCATTTTCGATGGAGCAAGCCGACTGCGAGAGTGGAGTTGAGACCTCATAAAGCGCTGCGAGTTTGTTCCGCTTTGAATGTCACATCTTGCAGAATGACAGACACAAGAAAAAAATAAATCTTATAGTGGTCAGTGCTGTTTCTCTTTCAGTTTACGGAACATGCTAATCAAACACTCATCAGGTAAATGATAACTGACTTTCCTACAAACACTGATGCTGCATTAAATGACGTGTTGAACCAAAACCCACTCGGTGCAATAACTGAATGTCGTATGGTTTATAAAAAGAATGATATTGCAACTTTTTGGTATTCAAAACCTATATTATTGACTTCATTTTAATGCGAAAATGATAGGGCATTGAAAACATTCAAACTGAACAGATGAATTTATAGTTACCAAATCGCTTTTCAAAACTATGATGTATCTCTACTTTAAAGCGGTAAGCGTATTAGATAAGTGAAGCCGACATTATTATTATTTAATTCGCTTACTTTTAAAAATCAATTTACCATAAGAGCTGTCGCCTCTACATTCGCCGCACTTGAAAATCGCAAAACAAAAACAGTCATTTTGAAAACTACACTCTTGAAGATTTGCAGAATGCAAATTGCATAATAATCCAAGCGTATAGATTTACATTGACGTACACTAATAAAGTAAAATAATTTGAAGACAATGTACTGCAGTTATTCAAGTCAGTAATGTAAACTTTAAGCAACTAAATCGCTAAAATCATTATATGCGACACTACAAGTTTAGTTTGATGTTCAGTGCATTCATTCGTACCTTCTGTGTTCGATCAAACAATGCTGTTTCTTCGTGCAAGTGCAGCTGCATGCAAAGACTCCTTAAACAATCACAACAAACTCGGCATCTGGCTCGAGTCAAGCTGCCTAAAACTCTTGAATATTTCCCATTTCAATTTGGAAGAACTTGCCGAAAATTCAAAGTGTGATCATAGCAGGTGTTATTAAGTGATTAAATTTTAACAACGTTTTTGTCTTTACCAACTAACTTTTTTAAAACATTATCTAAATCTAATTATTCACATCACTTTTTATTTCCAGCTGAAACTTTACAAAAGTTGTGATTCATTTATCATTACAGATCTATTTTCATTTTGATGCCTCTCTTACTTGATTGATCTGCACAAGAAATGTGTCTAAATTATTCTTTGAAAATTGAAGCTTTTGAAGTCGTGTTTTGTTATCTATGCATGCGACATCCCACAAACTTGACATTTTGGCATGTACGTAACAAACTCCATAATCCTCCAAATAGGCAAACAAACCATAGGGTTTGAGATCTCATTATATTCCGCAAATTGTTGGACAATTGCCATGGTGTCTCCCGCTGGGTTTTAATTATTCTGTGTCACTAGCTCTACAAAAGGCATAATCATATGCCACGGCAGATGTTTCAGCTTATCATACTGTGTTACCATGACAATCAGTTCTACAAGACCTATCTGCACCTTAGAACATCTAATCACCTTTCTATTAGCAGAATTCGTAGGATATGTTATTCCACATCGTCGGTAGTTTCATTCGTTCAATCTAAACCATTCCAGTAATTGCTTAAAAATATTCTTCTGGTGACAATAATGATACCATAATTAATAAGGGAAGGTGAGTTAATTCCACTTTTTGTTAAATTTAAATTCAACAATGATTTGGATAAACATAAATTGACAACACTAGCGATAAAAATATCCGACGTTTCGGCGACATCTTGGTGGAAATTGAGTCTGATTGTACATTTAAGCCCCCTTTACACGAGCAATTTTTCCTTGACAAGTTTTCCTTGACAAGGAAAAATTGCTCGTGTAGATGGAGA